>JADLZK010012164.1:0-59156 GCA_015847255.1 Hyparrhenia diplandra | reverse complement strand
GGTGACATCTTCAAAGGGATGGAGGGAGTAAGTGATGAAGCTACAAGTTTAAGTTGTCTTCAATCTGTAGCCTCTCCTCCTTCAAACCAGATTACAACCCATAATAACATGTTGGAATTAAAAACAATTCTGGAGATTAGAACAGAAGAACTTGTCGCAGACTGCATGAATAGCATTGATGGCATAACACAAGTCTGTAATCACACAAATAGCTCATGCTCGATCGATCAAGATGATGGATAAGGATATACAAGTGCGGGGTGGGGGTGTGTGTGTGTGTGTGTGTGGGGTGGGGTGGGGGTTGAGCCCCCCTGCCGAATCCGCCACTAAATCGGAGTTTGTCTATGAGAAGAGTTGGTTGCATCCAACAAGACTAGGAGGGAAGGCGGATGAGTTGCGGCGATACCAATCAATCCATAAGGTTGTATTGCTTTTGCATTTGTTTTACTATAGCTACAGGCTACAGCGGTTGCAGCATTGTACACACCCATTACGGCAGCGAGGCGATCCAAACATTCTGTGGTGAAAGAATTCAGCAAACCAAGTCGGTGAATGACTGAACTAATATGAATGTCCCAAACACCTCGGTATAAAAGACAATTGAATACAAAGAATACCGTATCATTTTTTCGTCTATTCAAAGGGTAAAATTTATTTTATCCTATAATAACTAGCATGAATGATTTTTTACCTATTTGGTAGAGTTTGATTGCTTTTTTTTTTTTTTTGATCCCCGAGTTTGATTGCTTGATTCTTAGCTCGATCCAACCCCTTAATTCTTCGATAGAGTTATTTTAATTTATTCTTACGAGAGAGTTTTTTTTTTTTATCTGCCAGCTTCTATGTAAATGGAGATAATTTTTGTTTGTATCCCACCTAAAGGTTTTACTGTTTGGTTGGGGAGGAGCAATTCTCGTGGAGAATTTGCTCCAAGAAGCTCTACCAATTAACTCCTAAGTAGTGAACTATGAAGCCCGGTTACTCAACGCTCTCCAACTTTCCAAACTAGTCAAATTTATCCATTCAAGTGATTTCTTACAGTATTCAAACTAGCGCAAAGCGATGTGACAGCTACACCGGCCCCTGAACCATTTGGCATTTTGAGAAAATAAATCAATTTTTAGGCTAGATAGATAACATTTTTTTGGGGAAAATACTGCTTTTATCTTTTATGATTTTACATCAATCATGACTTTTTAGAGATTAAACTATAGTTTATATTGTTTTCTAGATAATAGAATATCATCTTTGAAACGAAATAAAGATTGAATTTGTCTAGTTTCGACAATTGGACAGTGTCCGATACTTGGTTTCTTAATTTATATAGGACTGAAAAAGTTTGATCATTGTCTAAGTTACATATTGAAAAAATAGAATTTCCCTTTTTTTTATCACCGTTGCACGGTTCATTAGATAGAGAAACTTAAGCCAGACATTGCCTTAGCCTTAAACCCAACCTTCTTACCTTCATCGGTCCATCATGCAGGACTGGAGTGGAGACCACACCGATATCATGGAGGTCGAGGCCACGAGGGCACACGATGCCACCGAAGCATATGCTGCACCACACCACTGTGCTACAGAAGTGACGCAGTGGGCAGAGTTTTTTTCCGACAACAAAACAAACATTTTCATTCATAATTGATAGCAAGATGCTGTTAGAACCATTACATTATGAATGGTTACAACGGGCACTCTTGAACATGAGTTTGTACCTATCTGCAAAGCTAAAGAACTTTGTCTAGCAAGGAGTCCGCTAACCGATTGTTCTCCCCGCGCACCATTGAGCCAAGCACCTATCATGAGAGATTGCACCGCTTGGGCATAAGGTTTTATCCGCCAGTTCGGCAGATTAGAGTGGTCTTCGCATTGATGTAGTCGACTAGGGCCTTGTTATCAACAAGAAGATTTGCACCTGCAATGTTCATACTATTAAGGATGGAGACCGCTAACACAATAGTTGTTGACTCCGCCATGATAACCGAGGAAGCCTCCTGCATTCCGGCCTTGATGAAAAAATTGAGGGGTAGAACCACATCTGTATTGACAAAGAAAATGCCCAGTCCTGCTTGCCTTGGATCGGATGCTGAGATATCTGAGGAGATAGAGGCGTCTGAATAGCACCTCACACCCTGCAAGGAAAATGGGAGTGTAACAAGGTACCTGTCCTGTGGCTGGGCCATGGTGCAAGTGTTGTTGTGGGGCGGAGCAGGTTGGTGATGTTGGTATATTTGTGGATGATCAGGTGTACCTACATACAAAGAATTACCTCACAAACTAGCTGTTATGGTTGTGCTGCAAACTGTGGTGGCTGCCATCTTGCTGGTTAGACAGAAGAGGATTCACCGATACCTGCACTTGAGGTGTTTCCATTGGAGGCAAAGGGCCCGGCATTGTCGAGCCATGAACTTCTTGGTCCTCTTCCTGAAATGCTAGTGAGTAATTATGCATGTGTGCATGGGCCGCCTTGCAAATCTGAAAAGAAGTCCAACTTTTGCTTTGAAAGCGATGGTCATTTTCGAGCTTTCCAGATGTACCACAAATGAAATAAAACTTTTGCATAAGATGTCATCTGAGGGGTTTGGGGTGATTAAGAGGGTAGAGCTGTGTGGACTCCATCTTCCTGTTGGGATACAAGAGTAGGGAGAGGAGGATTGAAAGTAGCCCAAGCAAAAGTGTTAATAAGAGGGGGAATTATCTTGCTTTTCCATACCTTCTGGAGGATGAGGCAAAAGTTTAACTCATCTTGTATTTTTGCAATGCAAAGTCAAGCATTCATTCATTCGATGATGACAATTGCTAGTGTTGAAGAATGAAGATGACTAAAGAAGAAGAGAGAGAGAGAGAGAGAGAGAGAGAGAGAGAGAAGGAGAACGATAAGATAAACTTTGCCACCTGCAAGTATGGGCGCCAAACGATTGCGTTGGGAGGATTTGTTTGTTTATTAATCAGTGATATTGTTTTTGTTGGCAACTCTAGAGGAGAGGAGAGGAGACACTGAACTTGGCTTTCCTTGCTCCCAACGAGTTGCTCAAATTGCAAATTATCAAATCCAAACGGCTACAAGTCGCATTCTCACCATCGTCAGAACCAGCCCCGCTTTAAAAAAGGTGTCGACATGCGGGTTCCATTCCGTAGTCTACTGCCTAAAGTCTAGACGCACATCAACTCCATGATCTCTGAATAACAAACAAATCAAGATGTTGCCATCTTCGCCTCTATGGCTCTATCATCACCACCAGGGCATGCCTGGGTGGCCGTGTGCCGATACATGTTCATCACTATTTTTGATATACGGAGAATACGTATCGATCCGCAAAGATCATTATCCTAGGCTGATAGTATGATGTGATCCGCGGCTCCACGTGGTGCGGCGGCGGCCGGCACCCTCCTCTCTCCGTCCCGGCGTGGCGCTTGCCGGTGCGCGCCTCCCACCGTCCGCTGGCGAGTCCGAAGCGCGGCTCGCGTGGTGGGCGGCGGCCGGCACCCTCCTCTCTCCGTCCCGGGCGTGGCGCTTGCCGGTGCGCCGCCTCCCCACCGCCGCGGGCGAAGTCCGAGCGCGGCTCGCGTGGTGTGGCGGCGACCGCACCCTCCTCCCTCCGTCCAGGCGTGGACGCTTGCGGTCTTGCGCCTCCCACCGCCGTGGGCGGGTCCGCGCGCTCTCAGCGTGGTGTGGCGGCGGCCCGGCGCTTCCATCATCCACCTCCCCGAGGCTTCGTTGGTTTTAGTCCGGTTTTCCAAAATTAACCGGACGGCAGGGGTTCCTCCCCGTTCCTAAAACGAGATTTTTTTTTGAAACAGTAGGTGGGGAAGCTTCCCCGAATTAGCTTTAAAAAAAAAGTATGATGTGATCGATGTGCCCAAATAAATTCTAGTCCAGGCTACTCCCTCCTTGATTTATGGGACGGGACGGAGGGAGTACACACGTTTGTTCAGTGTGAGATACCGCTCTCCCTTTATACCTAGGCCGGGTCGGCTGGGACTGGGAGTGATCCGCGGTTTTGTGTTGCCCTGTATGTACTGCGCTGCGCTTAGCCTTTAACGGCGACTCTGATTTATACGTAGTTGTTTCAGCTACGACTACGACTCTGAATTTTGTATGCAGTCACCAACTTAGATTGGTGTAGCCAGCCCTGTAGTTAGCACCACATCTTGGTGCAAAGCATCAGGATTCAGGATTGTTACTTGCTGTCGCCACAGGCACGGCGGCGAGCTCCGAGTGGTGGCATCGCATCCAGTTGAGGATAAATATTTTCGTAGCATGGTCCATCCAACCAACCACACGAACTAACTTAAAAGCGCCACGAAAGTGAGTGAGTAATTTAGCATCCACTTGCGGGTTTTATTACAGGTGATGATACAATAACAATTAACATTACCGCCTTCGCACCGAAACTGGCAACCCGTACCAGGTTTCAGCACTTGATGATACCGCTTTGATCGAAGCTAGCTACCATCAGCAGCAGACAAAGATAAGAAAAAGAAACTAGCACTGATGGTTTGATAAGTTTGTGCAAAATTTCTCTTCTTCAAGATCCCGCCCATCCGTTGTACTGCACATCCGCCAAAAGACAGAACGATGGCGATGAGCTGTTGCCGTGTCAATAAGGGCGTCGGCAAGCCCGGCGACGCGGAATTCCATGCCGGCGTTTAGCCTGTAGGGAGACGCGCGAATGCGGAAGAGGCCATTCCGCCGGTGCCGTGCCTTATCTGATCGGAAATCAAAGGATCGGGTGCCCTTACGCGCCTGTCCTGTCGTCTGGTGGGAGTGCAAAGCCAAAGCCCCTGGCTTCCGCATCACCCCGCCTCTTGTCTTGACTCTTGAGTCTCCATCAGTTTCGGAGTCACTCACCCTTTGCCTAGACTATCGTCAAGTGAACCTGCTGCTGACTTGCGGGGTCTCGCCGTCCAAGTCACCGTCGAGGACTTTTCTCCCGCGATGCCCTCTCGCCCTCTCCAAACGCCTCACGGACTCCTATATAATCGCCACCTCGGCACTGCCGACGACCACAGCCAACACGACACTACACCGAGCAGGCGAGCAGAGCTAACCAACCTTGTTTCACAGTTCACTCCCTCTACGCAGCTGACCTTCCGACGACCGAGCTAGCATAGCAAGATGTGCGGCGGCGCGATCCTCGCCGAGCTCATACCCGAGCGCGCCGGCGCGGCGCGTCGTGACGCCAGGCCACGCGATCGGCGGCGCCGCCGACGATGACTTCGAGGCCGCGTTCCGAGACTTCGACGAGGACTCTGAGGAGGAGGTGTGTACCAAGGAGCGCCAGCGCAAGGCGTTCGAGTTCGCCGCGGCCCCCACGACCGGGACCCGGCGCAGGCGGCGGCCCAGCAGCAGCCAGTACCACGGCGTCCGGCGCCGGCCGTGGGGCAAGTGGGCGGCCGAGGTGCGCGACCCCGTCAGGGGCGTCCGCGTCTGGCTCGGCACCTTCGCCACCGCCGAGGCCGCTGCACGCGCCTACGACCACGCCGCGCGTGACCTCCGCGGCGCCAACGCCAAGCTCAACTTCCCGTCCAAGCGCCGCTCCGCTGCCGCCAACGAGGTCCCACGCGGCGTAGTCGACCTCGTGGACGAGCTCGACGGCGTTCTCGGCGCGCTCGCGCGCGCGCCGCCGTCCGTCGAGAACGAGACCGAAGGCAGCAGCAGCAGCTACTGCGGCACGGACTTCTCGTGGCAGGGCATGTCCGCGACCGACGACGGCGCGGCCGTCGAGCTCGGCAGCGCCTTGAAGCGCGCCCGGACAGAGCCAGAGCCCCGGGAAGAAGAAGAAGAAGCCGAGCGCAAGGAGGAAGTGGCGCAGGCGGCCGCGTCCGGTGATCCCGCCGACATGCTGCTGTTCGACGCTTTCATGTTCGGCGACCAGTTCAGCTTCTTCAATGGCGGCGACGTGTACGAGCCTGCTGCGACTGCGATGGACGGCCTGTTGGGCGGCGACGCCGTGCAGTGCAACGACGACAGCGTGGGGCTCTGGAGCTTCGACGACAGCGTGTCCTATTACTAGGCCGGCCGGCTTTCCTTCTTCCTTGTCCCTCGTGCTGCACCTGCACACCAGACACCTGCACTGTAGAAATGCTCTCATTAATTACCGTAATAAGCAAGCGTTTGCCTACGAGGTTTCCACATCTGTATGATATCTTCAGCTGCCATGCGTTTAATCGACCAGACTCAGAGTTGATAACAGCATGTACAATGTTTTCTCTCTCACAGTTTTGAACTTCTTTCGCAAAAGTGAGCGCCTTTTATAGCCAGCCCTTTTTAACGAGCCGCTTGACCCAGTTTTAAAATTAATCTTTGCTCTTGTGTGGGCAGAGAATTTGGGGGGTGGCTTGCTGTAGCCCCTGGGCTGAAAATCCGGGAACAAGTTTTCTTCAGCCCAGCCCACCAGCAGGCAGCAACACTCTGCATATGTCAAAATAAAAACAACTCTCGCATGCTCTCTTTTTTTTTACAACAACTCTCGCATTCTCTTGAGTCCCTATCGCGTGTACAATGTACTGGCCGCCACCTCTCCGGGTTGCGTCATCTCGCTCTCGCGTTGTCGCACCCGGCGCCCCGACCCCGACTGTCGCCGGTTGCCGCTCCGGTGACCGGCGACGCCACCATTACTGGGGCCTAACTGGCTGCTCCTGCTCATCTACTCCGTGCTCCACTCCTCCAATCTGTTGAGCGTCGTTTGATTGGTTTTACTTTGTAAACGGAAAAATATTCAAGAGAGTCGGGCCGAGCAAAAAGGATGCCGCATTTGTTTGCGTCCATCAAAGATGATAAAATTTTGAAGCGCTTTCAAGGCTTAAGAATCCGCAATATGAACTTGCCACGCAAGGTCACAAGGTGCGTATTGTTTCAGAACTTTTCTTCTTACCTGTTATCTTGATTATTGAAGAAGTGTATGGCATTTAAAAATTACGTAGCATTGGGCGTGGCGATTCAAGTGGTGTGAATTCTTGAAGATAGAAGACTCCTTGTATTTGGTATTTTTCTATGCTTGTTATCATAATTCAATGTACCTTTGACTTTGAGCACTTTGAATCATATCAAATTATCAATCTTAGGTATATCTATTAGTGTACTACGTCCAGCGAGCAATTTTTTTGGCCTATGTTATTAACACCCCCCCCAAACACACACACACACGGTCCGTTTTTGGATCCGTCGTTGTGCCTATCTGTCATGGATCCAGTTCCGCTGCCAGTGGGTCTAATTGACAATAGTAGCGCTTTAGCCAGATCCACCACTATGCCTATTCGTCATGGATCCCGTTCCGCTGTCCAGTGGGTCTAATTGGCAGAAGTAGCGCTTTAGCTATTTTTTAGTAGAGTGGATCATTCTTGAAATTTTGAGCCACCAAGTTATTTGTATTCACTTAGATCTTTCTAAATGAGTGACTCTTTTTTCAAACAATGTAAAAGTATGTTGTCATGTAATTAAACTGTTTTTTTTATTTTACATAGGAAAAGCTCCAAGTCCATTACCAGTTTTGGAGCTGGAGTATATATTATGCTAAACCTTTATATAAAAAAAGGGAAAGAAATAAAAGGGGAAGATGTGTAAGAAACAATAATTGTGCGATGTACTACAAATTTTGAAAAATGCAAAACAGGTATGGACCTAGATGGCATAATTTAGTTGTGTGGTTTCGTCATTTGAGATGCTTGACCAGGTGGCTATGTGGCTGACACACTATAACATACTAGGAAACGACAAAAAGCTAAATAGATTTTAATTTAATGAGTAGCCATTTCACTTTCCACCTCACTTTAAATAGTACCAAAGGCATTTTTCGTAAAGCAGGACAGTGCCATGCTGTCGTCAATGGAAATACCACAGACAAAAGTAGATAGCAACATTGGTTTTGATAATACATAACATAGTACTAGTATAGACCGGCATGAACCTTAAAAAATATACAAACAAGCTTTATCTACTATTCCATGAATAAACAATTAACAAAATTAGACTAAAGCCTCATAACAATGTTTGCAAACAGCGGCGAAGCGATACAGGTTTCTAGAAGCCAAGTATGTGGCGGCAGCTACAAGGGTTTTGGTACATCATATGACTCGTCTAGATAAGGGATTGACCTAACTTTTGACAAAGAAAATTTAATTAAAGTTAAAAAAACGCAGAATGCTTCTCCTAGTATCCCGATGGAATCATGTATGAATCCTAACTGGTTTATAACTTTGATGACACAACTTCAGAAACATCACTTATCGTACATGAGAAGAGCGAATATGTACCTACACTTCTTTTTTAATACTTGGGAAACCAGTTCATTACTTGTGTAATGCTATTATCTCTCTTTGGATATAGTATAGGGCTCCTTATTAGGATTCAAAAATGACAAACCTTTTAATCATGTACTTGCATTTAATATGACATTGATCTGATAACAAATAATCATATAGTCTCTACGTTCCAAATTATTAGTCGTTTTTGAGCTTTTTGGTTTAACCATTTAGTTATGTATCTCGGTATATTATTGTATCCGGATACATAACTAAATAGTTGAAAAAAGTCACAACGACTTATAATTTAGAACGAAGGGAATACGTAACAAGAAATCAACGGCCAAAACTCACTTCTTGAAAGAGGAAGTACATATTTTGTGCTTTGGCCAAGTAAGTGGAACATGGTGACCACAAGCCATAGACAAACCCCAATCCTAGGAACACTAAAGTAGTCAAATAAAGCACCAACCTCCGATGCTTGCCTATCCGAAGTTAACAACTTTTAATGAGTATCATTTGCCCTTTCCACCTCGCTGTAGTACCAATGGCCTACCTCAAAGCAGAGCAGCGCTATGGTGTCGTTCTTAGCAACACCAGGAAGAAAATAGATAGCGGCGGCGGTTTTGGGGTTTATACACGGTATGAGTATAGGGAATCATGTTCCTCTAGAAAATAATAAAGTGTGCAACAATCTAGTTTTATCTATTGCTTATTAGTATCAATCACACGAAGACAATTAATTAACAATATTAGGCTAAAGCCACATGGACGATGTTCTAAAACAGCTGCGATGCTATACAAGTTTCTAGCAGCCAAGTATGTGGCGGCAGCTATGGCGGTTTTGGTAAATGGTATGACTCATCTTGATGAGAAATTGATCCAACTTTTCAAAAAAAAAAAAAAAAAAAAGGAATATGCACATGAGTTTTTGGCCTTTTCCTAGGTGTCCCGATGGAATCATGCATGGATCCTAACAATATTTATCAATTCTCATAATGTCCCAAGTCTATTAATCCCCATGATAACTTTGCCCGAACAAATTTTGGAAACACCACTTCACCACAATAAAGAGGGATATAAACCTACTCCTCCAAATAGGAAAAGGAAGACATTTAGAATAGAGTCTCCAAAGCACAACTTTGACTTATCTTTTTATAAAAATATTTTATTGAAAGTGATATATGTATATTTTTTATGAAAGTAATTTTCAAGACAAATCTATTGATATGATTTTCACGTTTCCAAACTCAACGACTTAAAAGTAATTCATGATTCTAGATTCTCAATTTAATCCAAACCCTTATCCCCAAAATATCTTCTTTTTTTCCTATACGGAGGGAGTACACATACTTTTAAATTTTAGGAAACCAGATTATATGGCTTGTTAGTATTTGAAAATGTCGAACCTTTTGGTTTTAATCAACAAATGGTATGCACGTTTAATGCCTAAAAGTTGTATATCTATATTTGCATTTCACGTATATATATCTTTTAATATGGTATTGATTTGGTAATAGATAATCATATATGTTAGAAGAAACCAACGGTCAAAGCTCACTTCTTGAAGATTTTTTTTAATCATAATACCCACTATATACTAACACGTCCGTGCAATATGTAATGTTCAAACTCTATTCCTATATAATATAAATAAAGTTACGCAGTGCTTGTGCTTATTCGAGAAAAAATAATACCCACGTACTATATATTAATAATATCAAAATGAGGAGGAAGTATATTTCGTGCTTTGGCCAGGTAAGTGGAACGTGGTGACCACAGGCCTACCCAAACCTAGGAGGTACTAGTGGAACGTGGTGACCACAAGCCTACCCGGAACACTGAACTTGTCATTCGAGATTAAATAAAGTAGTACCTGCAATTTGATGGAGACACGCTTAATGAAGGTGTTAGGCAGATAAGATTTCTGTTTAGCTGATGATGTGGCCGTTCTAATCCCTTACTAGCTGTTTGTTGATCTGTTTGCTCTACCTAAATCAGCGTGACGAACATTACTGTTCACTGCTCGACTAATCTCAACGACACGGGCTACTGCAGTGAAACAAGAAAACAGCACCACAAGGTTGGTTAGCTCGCCCGCCGTCGTCCTTTCCAAAGTTTAAAATGGCCAAGTGGCGGAAGGTGGCCGTCACAAGTTGCTCTGGATGGTGTTGAAGAGACGAAGAGCGACGAGAGGAGGGCTGAACCGACAGCTGAGGGGGCACTCGCCGAGATAGTTGCAGAACAAGTGGCAGTAACTGACAAACAGCACACGATGCTTCTCTCCCCTTTGGTAGCCTGAGCAGTAGGACGATTCTCCATTTTGCTGCTAAAAGAGCTAAAGTAATCAGCAACGGTAGGTACGTAATTCATATGCCAGAACTCTGAAACAAGCAAGGTTGATCTGAAATCGAAGGAGCATTGAGGAACGAACTTGTAGTAGGGACGGCATAGTATTCTATGAAAGAATCGTCGCTTTGTAATGGTTTATTTATGACTAGCAATTTAGTTTGTGGCATCGTTTTCTGATTTAATTTTTTAAACTTCACTTAGAATTATAGGGAAAAAAAATATTTAAGGCCTATTTGTTAATCTCCTTAATTATGCTTTTGATTCGTTATGAAAATTGATTCTATGATAGTAACAATTTTAAGAGTGAAAGAAGTAGTTAAGCAGAAGCTAGGTCTTTTAGTTCCTAGCTTCCTAGTTAATGTTAGGGAATCACTCAACATGTAGAATAAGCATAGAATCATTAGAAGCTCCTTATTCTAAATCCAGTCTTAAAAAAGTGAAGTTGCTCTATGAATTCTATCAAACCAAACCTTCGAAACCCAAATTTAGATTTTTTTTTTTTTTTTAAGGTTTTTCTTCTTAAAAACAGTAAGAAAGGGAATGCAACGTGTGCAGCTTACCACGTGGCATCAAAATGCACCGTTCGTTCCAGTAAGCTGCGCTAGGGGTGTGCCATGTGGCATAATGCCAAGTCATCCGTCAGCGGTCCTAGCTGGTTTATAAATCTCCTTTCTCCGTCGGCAACCTTCTTGGTTCTAAACACGTACCACGACCAGCACACGTAAACTAAGCCCAAAAGAAAAAACTTTCTCGGAACAATGTGCGGAGGCGCCATCCTCGGGGAGCTGATCCCGCCGACGCGGCGCGTGGCGTCGAAGCCGGTGACCGATGGCCACCTCTGGCCGGCGAGCTCCAAGAAAGCCGGCAGCGGCAGCAACAAGAGGCGCCACCACGAATACGCCGACGACGACTTTGAGGCCGCCTTCGAGGAGTTCGAAGACGACTTTGACATGCACGAAGACGACGAGGACCACCCCGACCACTTCGTGTTCTCGTCCAAATCCGCCTTCGCCCCAGGTAATCCGTCCATTTCGAGGGTGCAAGTGCAATAATCTGTATGGACAGAATGTTCACAAGCGTCCTATCGATTGGGCTTCACGTTGGCAAGAAGTCCATGCTAGTGTAATCTCAAGGGAAGCAACTCTTGTGTATAGCCCACGACGGGCGCGCCGCACGGCCGGCGGCGAGCCAGAGGACGAAGCGCGGCCACCGCCAGTTCCGCGGCATCCGGCAGCGTCCATGGGGCAAGTGGGCGGCGGAGATCCGCGACCCGAACAAGGGCACCCGCGTCTGGCTCGGCACCTTCAACACCGCCGAGGACGCCGCCCGCGCCTACGACGTCGAGGCCCGCCGCCTCCGCGGCAGCAAGGCCAAGGTCAACTTCCCGCGGCCAGCGCGCGCCCGCGCCGCGGCAAGGCGAGAGCAACCCAAGAACCGCGCCGAAACCGCAGCGACACCATGCTGCTTCTGCAGCAGCACAGGCACAGCCCGCTCTGCATCTTCGAGGAGAGAAGGGGCAGGAAGGGGTTGCCGTGAAGCCTGAAACTATGGACACGTTCGACGTGGTGGGCAGCTTCTTCGACATGACCTTCCCCACCTTCCCAGCCGCACCGCCGGCCATGGAGAGCTCCATCGCCGTCACCAGCGCCACGTCGGAGACCTGGAGCCCCGCGAAGAAGCTGAGATGCGAGGACGACTCGTCCGAGGGGAGCGTGGTGGGTGGCTCCACGCTGGAGCTCGCTGACGAACTGGCGTTCGATCCGTTTATGCTGCTGCAGATGCCCTACTCGGGCGGGTACGATTCCATGGACGGCCTTTTTCGCCGCAGAGGCCGTGCAGCAGGACGTGAACAACGACATGAACGGCGTCAGCCTGTGGAGCTTCGACGAGTTCCCCGTCGACGGCTCTGTTTTCTGACGTGCTCTAGCTATCAGCTGTACTTCTACTCGCTCGGTTGTAAGCATCTGAATTCATCACCGTGCTTTCTGCTCCTTATTGCGTTCGTCTACTGACTCCATCTCCCTTTGTTGTCAGACTCTGTTTTCTTGGTTCAGGAAGGACATTGGCTTTCAACCAACCAATCAACCAGGACGATCGATGCAGCTGATGCCTGATGGCGACTTGGAGATTTATTGTGTAATCATATGTGATCATAGTACTGCTTGTGTTTGCTCCTTAGATTCTGCATCTGTACTGCTGCCGGTGCCGGCCTCCTGGTCATCAGATTGTACTCCACCCTGAATATTTGTGTACTACATACTGTTTTGGTATTTCCTACTGTTGGCCAATTGTCCTATTAATTTGGCCATGTCGGCAATGTTCCTCTGTATTGTACGGTTGTGACTGTTATGGGAAATAAGCTTGTAAATCTGGTTCTATATATGGTATCTTGTTTATGAGTCACCTAGCCTTGCACCCTGCCATGCCACGTTTGAGTTAGAGTATTCTAATTCTATACAGGGGGATCGTAAGTTTCTGAATCCTGTCAGAAGGAGAACAATTTTGCTTCGTTGGGCTACACTGTTTATAGGTTGCAGCGATCCATTGCAAATTTTCGTAATAAACATGGGGAAAAAAAGATAAAAGCTTCATAAGCATTATCTGACGTGCCAATTAGCAGTCCAGATTCCTGAAGAAGTTCAGAGAAAAGAGCACAAACATAATCTTTTCTCCATTTTCAAACGAACAAAGATAGGTGTGAAGTTGGACTTTTCCCCTTCAACTCCCCCGCGTCGCCCCACGCTGGGTGGCCGGGCGGAAACTCTAGCCGCCGCCCGCGCGACCTCCCCTCACCTCCCTCTGCCACTTCGCCCGCGCCCGAGCCGGCCACTAGCAAGGCCGCGCGCGGCTCGCGGGATGGTGGCGGCGGGTCCATTCTTCCTTTTGGTGGTGTGGCGGCGAACCGACGCGGATCGGCATGACACGGCCTTGCTCGGAGTCGCGTGGGGCTCGGCGAGTTTGCATCGACGCTGCCGCGACAAATACCGGCCGATGGCCGGGCGAAGAAGATGGCGACGGCGTCGGTTCTCCCCTCCGCCACCCCCTTCTCCTCCTCGCTTGATGGCGCCGGCGAGGCCGACCTGGCTCACCCGAGGCCCGGGCGGACCCGATCCGCGCCCGGGGCCGGGGCGGCTTCGTGGCGCCCCGGCCATGGTGGTGCGACAGGCGCGGGCTTGGGCCCCACACACTCCTCTCGCTTGGATTTGGGGCCTCTTGGGCTGGGCGCGACGACCACGGTGGTGGGGTGCGGCGTCTTGGCGGCCGACACCGGCCGGCCACGTGGGCTACGGGTGCCGGGCCGGCGGCGGTCGACATCGACTTCGACGTCGCGGCAGGTGGACGCGCGCCACGGAGTATGGTCACTGCTTTCGCAGTCATCTAGTTGGCGGGGTTGGCTAACGCAGCTTTGCGGCTCTTGTGCGTGGCGGCGCGTTGGTGTCCTTAGGGCGAGGTTCCTGCGCTTTGGCTAGCAATGACGATGATGGAAACAAGCTGGGATCCAACATCGGGGCCGACATCGGTGCTGCCAACTAATCTAATTTGGACATCCACGGATTTAAACAAATGAACTAGAAATTCAAATTTTGGTGGGGGACATCTCTTCCTAGTTTATTTTTTTTAACTAGAGGGTATCCATTGGACATCCATGGACATCCAACTTCCACCTATAGGTTAATGGGGTGAAAGCCCTGGCGACGGGGCGCTGCGGCGCGCCGTTTTCCCTGTTGGGGGCGTCGTGTCCGCAGCATTCTCGATGGGTGAAAACCGGTCCTACCTTGACAGGCGACGGCGGCGTGGGCGTCGTAACCTTTCTAAAGGTGTCATTGTGAAAATCGACCGGGTTGTGATGTCTCGGACATTTCGGTTTCGTTTCCGGTGGGTCGTCGTTTAGTTTGGTGTGTGCGCGTGGGGCTATCACCCCTGTAGCAGTCTGCTACAGGCGGACGCGCTTCTTGCGCGTGTTGTCACAAATTCTATTCTTCTTGTTATAATCAAAGCCAGAAACCGGATCTTTAAAAAACGAACAAAGATACAGTATCGCAATGCGTTGGCAACTGTTCCTTTTCCATTTCGTTCTATTCCATGACAGATAATGTTGACTTCCTGCAAGTGAACGCATCATTTTCCTACATAATTTCCCATAAATAGTCTTGCGACGTGCGCGAAAACCGCCTCGCAATCCGGTGGGCACCTAATCGGCACAGCTGGTTTTAGACTCCTGCATGGGTATAATTTAGGCTGCAAAGTTGCTGAAATGAAAATAATTTAGGCTGCAATTTGCACATATCTTGCTTGCCTCGGTGTGGTTGCGTTGCGACAGCGACCTGGCTCAACTACGCTCCAAATTAAAGTTAAGTTGCAGGATTCTCAAGCAAAACATTGAAATATTCTCAAGTGGTGGCGAAAAGGCAAACGCCTCATGGCCTCGTAGGGGCAGCTCGCCGAAGTCTTCTTCAGGCCTGCGTTTGTTACTTTGTAGCGCCACGCCATTATCAGTCGGCAGCAGTGTACGTACCTAATCTTTGCCTTCAGAAAACTGCCAGTTGCGCCAAGCCGGCCATCTTCGTAATGGAATCTGCCCGTGATGATGGCCTGATTTCGCGGCCCATGATTCTTCATGGCGATTGGATCCTCATGCATACATATTTGCCATCCATGTGTCCCTTTGGACATGTGAAACCACATGAGTCACTAGTGGTATCAGGATGGCCACAGGCCACCCTGTAAGGATGGCCAATATTCAATATTTAAATACTCCCTCATGATGACACCCTAAATTTGGGGGTCATGATTCTTCACAACGATTGGATCCTCATACATTGTTGCTAGTAAAATAAATATTAGCTGTCTAGATCCTCTATAATACGTTTGACTACTTCCACCTGTTCTATTGTTGCTACCACTTTGCTGCTATGAAAAGAACAGAACTTGGTCCCCGTAATTCCAACTTGTAATAAGTTTTCTCCGGGAATAGTTAGTGGCATGCTTATCCTTTCCTTGGCAAAGAACTTGCAAGATTAATAGAACCAAGCATCAATGATTAAGCATCTTTAGCGTCTTGCCTTCTTCAACCTACTGCTACTGATGTGGAGAAAGAAATATGCGAGTGACTGTTAACAAGTTTTGGCTTCTTCGGACTATAGGGAAGGATTGTAGCCTCTGCAAGAGATTTTGGATGGCTCTGTAAGACTGTAACTGCAGATCCGGAAACGCCACGATCCGATCGATCGTTCATTCCTTGGAAGTAAAGCCTGGAAAAGATGGCAATACGTTTTTTTTTGTGAAGAATCTGTTACGTCATAATCTGAACTGGCTGGAACATAGCAGCATTCGCCTGTTCATGTTGAGACAACTCAGACAATAAAAAGAGAGACGAAGTGTAGGTGATCCATCACTTACATGTAAAAGGACTCAAGGGTCTCTCTGAAATCGCCTCTTTCTGCCGAAACCTAGTCGATGCAGGCAGTTCTTCAGATTTGAGGCATCAGCTTGGACAGGCTCCATCAGATAAGAGCTAACAAATGAGGAAATGCACGCTGCTGCTATCTTACTATTACTAATTGGAGGCTTCAATGAAGGCTCCACGTTAATCCTCACCGGATCTTGCTAGAAAAAAAGGATTAATGCTAGAAATTCTCACAATAATTAGAAACATCGGCCTTTGATTTGGTGGACACTAATCATCATCGCCGATAATGGCCATTGGATCTATTGTAGTTTATTTCAAAAATTACCCACCATTGCCATTATGAAAAAACCTAAAATAACCCCCTAAACTTCTACATTAATTATCTGAGTTTGCCATTATAAATCATAACATTTATCTTAATTAATGAAAACCAACATTTGTCTTAATTAATGAAAACCGACAACATCACATATCAATCATTAAAAAGAAAAAATCTGATTATATTGTTCCTCTCTCTCATCCAATCCCGTCGGATCTAATTTATGGACATATTAGATATTTTATTATTAATTAAGCAACAACTCCACCTCCACCGTGCATTTAATTGAATATATATACCGATAATTTTCCTTTGAAACCAATCGATATCCCTTGAAGCCAATCGATCAACATTTAATATTTATTTTCCCGTCGGGTCTAATTTATGCACATATTAGATTTTTTTTTTATTATTAATTAACCAACAACTGCACCGGGCATTTAATTGAATATATATACCGAGAATATCCCTTGAAACCAATCAATATACCTTGAAGCCAATCGATCAACATTTAATATTTATTTTTGACGGCATCTTTTAACAGCAACCTTTAATATATATATATACGTCAAAGCCAATCTAGCTATCAACTCTCAAGGTTGGTTACGCATCTATCTACCTACCTGGCTGCCTTTTATTACTATAAATAGATACACATCTGACATTGTCTGCCGTTTTGTTAACAACGCACAAATAGAAAGTCATCTAGCCATCTAGCCCATCTACTCACGTTCGTCTCTCTTCATCTTCGAATAACTAAAGGTACACAACTGCATACTAACCTTAAATTTAATGCTTTTTTTTTTTGACAGCATAATCAAGCATCGTGCTGATCTATTCCCTCACGTTCATCTCTCTTCATCTTCGAATAACTAAAGGTACACAACTGCATACTAGCCTTAAATTTAATGCGTTTTTTTTACACAGCACAATCAAGCATCTTGCTGATCTATTCCCTGTTTTTTTCCCATCCTTTATATATTCTTCCAATAATTAAAGGTACACTATTGTAGACTGCCATTAAATTTTACTCAACACAATCCTTTTTTTATCTAATCTCTTACTACGTACACTAAAAAATATTTATGAATGGCCTTATTATTTTCTTTCAGTTTACAAGTTGCAATGGTCACCAAAACCTTAAGCGAGATTAGACCTGGTAAGGAATTGTGGAAAATCAAAAAACCCGTGTCACTAGAATATGGGATGGAATCTTGCTCAGTAGTGGTGAGCAAATCAGTCTTGATATGATCCTTATTGACCATCAGGTACAATTTTTTTATTATTTCCAATGACCTTAGGTTTCTTCCGATTTACATACTAATCATAAAAAAATAGGGGACTAAAATGCATGGAGTTATCAATAAGACATGTATGGAAAAATTTAAGCCGTTGATCAAAGAAGGAAAAGTTTACATCATTACAAATGCTAGAGTTACAACAGCCGCGCAGAAATATCGGCCAGTAGAGAATGATAAGGTGCTCAACTTCTTGCCCACAACTAATATAAAGAGGATCAAAGATACCGAAGACATTCCAAAGTATAGTTTTCAATTCTTCAGTATAGACATGCTTTCCGATAGAGTAAATATGGACATGTACCTCTCAGGTAAGCTACTGTACTAGCATTATTTTTTTATTATATTCCTGGGATTTGATTAATATTTCATAAGAACTCATTTAAATGTATCATATAGATATCATAGGAGTTGCAGCACACATTGGACCCATAGAAGAAACTAGGACATACTTCGAGTGACCAAAATCCGTGATATTGTACTCCTGATCAAGTAGGATATTCTTTACATGTTTATATGCATGGTATTTCTATTATTTTTTTTTTTTTTCAAATGTTTCCACACATCTTAAATTATATTGGTTTTGACTTTCTTATTTGCAGTGGACAAGAAGTTAAGGTTCGTTTTTGGGGGCCAAAGTTGAGCAAATAGATGATAGGGCAAAATCCCATATCATCGCAATAACATCTACGACTGTGAAAAAAATTTGGCAGTAAGTTTTCATTTAACGCCAATAATTCATCCATATTTTTTTCAATTCAGGCCTTCAAAAATATAAAAAAAAAATTGGTATTTGCAGAATATTCTTTGTCATCAACCAATGCAACACAAGTCTTTGTAGATTTACCAATTCCTGAAGCTATGGATGCACGTAATAGGTAAAACAAATTAAATAACACTTTTTATTTATTTTTTTAGCTTACATTCTAACATGGTTAAATTTCTTTGAATGAAAAAAGCTTATCATCGAGTGGTATTACAATCAATGAGATCCATGTTGATGACCATTTAAAAGGAACATTTCCCTCTGAAAAATTTTAAGGTCCGTTTGAATGCACCAAATAAACTTTAGCTACCAGGCATCAAACATCCTAGCTAAAACAACAGCTAAAATTTGGCTGAGTTTAGCTACTTCAACATAGTTAAAATTAATTTAGTTGAGTGTACTGGCTGCAAATCCAAACACACACCCCAGCTACAGTTTAGTTGAGAGATTTTTATCTATCTAAAGTTTAGCTCTAAAATTTTACTCCATCCATTTCAAATTATAAGACGTTTTGGCTTTTCTAGAAAAGTCAAAACGTTTTATAATCTGGAATAGATTTAATAGTTATCTAAAATTTAGTTGGAGTTTTCATTTCCAGGTTTCAATTCAACTCTATATTTAGTTTTTTTCAGTCTCCGTAGTGCATCTAACAATCTCATCAACACATACGAAATCGTACAAGATATCAACTCAATGACATTACATAACTTTTTCTCTTCCCGTTGCAAAAAAATGAAACTTAAGAATCTAACCCGTGCGGGGAGCACGGGTTGATGGACTAGTAAGTAGTAATGCCACGCCATGTGTTTACGCATCAACCCAAAGGGCTCCCAGCACTTTCTGCAAAATATGGAAATGACATGGTCTTATACAATTGACGTGGGGATGATGCACCTCGTGATTATGTTCTTTCTGCAAATAGCTGTAGGTGATGCAATTGTGCAAGGGGCAAATCTGTGGGAGTAGAAAACCCAGGGGACTCTCGGAACGCCATCCCGTGGGCAGAAAAGTGGGTGCCCATGGTATTGCTAGCAACGATCCAACTAGCAAACAGTGTCACACTGTCACGGTACGTTGGTGACTGTGATTTAAAAAAAAAAAAAAAAACTCTCAGACCGCCCATAGCGGACTGATAGCCGCTTTGGCAAAAGGAGCTGCAGCCCCGGCTCCGCTATCTGTAGCTGCACTGTAGGGCCGAGGAGGAATCGAGAAGCCACGAAATCGTGGCTTCGGGGGGGGCTCCGATAAATAGTAGCGTTGTCGGTGAGAAGCGAGCGTGGAAGAGAAAAATGGCTTCGTGAACAGTCCCGTTGTCATGTGAACAGTACCAATGTCAGGTGCTACAGTAGCCGGTGTCGGGTGAACTGTGCCGGAGCCGGAGCTGCAGCTCCTTTTGCCAAAGAGGCTCTGAAAGATAAACAAGGTGAAAGCAAAAGGCTCCGATCGGTATGCTTTCTAACGAGCTTCTATGTTCTATATCCATTTTTTCACACAATAGAAAGTATATTTCCCACTTCAGACTTACTCTGTCAAGGGTGCATCAGACCCTTCGGGTGGCTTCTTGTCCCCTCGCTACAGTAGCCACAAGCAAACAGAGGGCGACGGCCGTTTCCGGCGTCGATTCGTCCGGTTCTCCACTCCTCAGGTAGCCTCTCCGGCCCCGGAGGAGGGGAACCTGAAAGAAGATGAGGTGAACCGATGACCTCTCCCTGGTCTCGGGTTACATGTTATATGGCATGGGGA
Organism: Hyparrhenia diplandra; assembly: GCA_015847255.1. Classification (NCBI taxonomy): domain Eukaryota; kingdom Viridiplantae; phylum Streptophyta; class Magnoliopsida; order Poales; family Poaceae; genus Hyparrhenia; species Hyparrhenia diplandra. Next base: position 39,024 of record JADLZK010012164.1, on the reverse strand, counting down.
AACGGCCCCCAGCGGTGGCATGTACATGAGTTGGTTACAAGAGATATTGACCACTACAACCTAGGATCACCCTACAATATACAATGACCAACCTCAGCCATACAAGTAATGTCTATTTTCTAACACCCCTCCTCAATCTCAGCCACATACAAGGTAGAGATTGTTTCTAAATTCTTGTAGCTTCATTCGTGGCAACGCCTTTGTAAATCCATCCGCTACTTGATCTTTGGTGCCGATGAACCGTATTTCCAGCCAGCCCTTGTGCAACTCTTTCTCGAACAAAATGAAAATCAATTTCTATGTGTTTTGTCCTAGCATGGAATACTTTGGATTTGCTTTGAAAGATATTTTGCACCTAGGTTATCACACCATAACCGAGCTTGTTTAGGGTGTGGAATCCTAATTCACCAAGTAATTTCTGAATCCAAATCATTTCAGCCGTGGCATTGGCTAAGGACTTGTATTCTGCCTCCGTGCTTGAACGTGACACGGTTGCTTGCTTTCGAGCACTCCAGGAAACTAGGTTTCCACCAAGATAGACTGCAAATCCGCCTGTGGATCTTCTATCATCAATACATCCTGCCCAATCTGCATCAGAGAAGGCACTAACTCTCATAGTTCTTGAGTTCCCAATTCTAAGTCCCATATTCAATGTTCCTTGAATATACCGTAGTATGCGCTTGGCTGCACTCCAGTGTGAAGATGTAGGCGCATGCAAAAACTGGCATATCTTATTCACTGCAAAGCATATATCAGGACGAGTGAGAGTTAAATACTTGCGTGCTCCTACTAGACTTCGGTATTTAGTAGAGTCATCGGGCCCTAGTGGATGTCCTTCATATGCACTGAGTTTTTCAGTGGTAGACAGAGGAGTGTCCATGGCTTTACATTTACTCATCCCTAAGCGTGTCAAAATATCAGATGCATACCTCTGTTGTGTGAGTACTAGACCATTTTGGACTTTCTTTACCTCTATCCCGAGAAAATAATGTAGATAACCAAGATCTTCAGCGCATTTGTTGCTTCTGGTACTGAGCTGGCCACAATAATATCATCCACATAAACTAGAACAAACACTTGAAGATTTCTTTTGTTGTAGTAAAATAGTGATGTGTCTGCCTTAGATGGTTTGAACCCCAGAGATATCAACTTGGAGCATAGTCTAGCATACCAAGCTCGTGGGGCTTGTTTTAGGCCATAGAGAGCTTTATCCAATTTACAAACATACCTTGGGTAATTTTTATCCTCATATCCAGGCGGTTGATGCATGTATACTTCTTCTTCTAATATACCATGAAGGAAAGCATTTTGTACATCAAGTCGTCTCGGTGTCCATCCTTGGGTGATTTGCAAATGACAAGATTAGACGAATAGTAGCGACTTTAACCACGGGATCGAAAGTATCTTCATAATCTATCCCATAACGCCGCTTATATCCTTTTGCTACTAACCGTGCCTTGTGTTGGTCAATAGTGCCATCAGCTTTTCTTTTTAACTTATACACCCACTTACACCCAATGACATTTTTACCTTTCTAAGAGGCACAAGATGCCAAGTTTTATTTTTGATCAATGCTTGATGCTCAATATCCATAGCTTTTACCCAATTCTTGTTCTTGAATGCTTCATCTACACTTGTTGGCTCTTCGAGTAGTAGATGCAGCCATTGCCCATCCGACCGTACCATCATCTCTTTACCGCTTAGCCTTGGTGATGCCACTGCGGACCGTGTAGCAGACGTTGAACCCCGTCGACGAACCGATGGGTGCAACAAAGTCAACATTGACCGTGGCCGCACCGGATCCATCGCCGCCGCACCGATCCCGCAGGGGATCCGCCTCGATCGCCGTATTGTCCCCGAAGGATCAGCTGGCGGGCACGCCTCCGCCCGCAGCGAGAGAGGAGGCGCCGGGTGGCCCCGTAAGATCCGAGCCGCGACAGCTCCCCGTCACCGGCGACATGGATCCCGATGAAGATGCGCCGCCGCCGCCGGTTGGATGGCGGAGAAGCGCTTTGGGATCCCGTCTTTGTCACCCCGTGACCGACACACATCAAATATGAGGGCATAGCATCACCGTTTTCCCTTGATTCTTCATCAATCCGATCCGAATTTTCTCCCGCAGATCAAGAAATACTTGCACCACGTTAGATGGGTTAGGAGAATCACATAATCGGTCATGGATTGTGGCATCCCCAAAAGACATGGAAGGGTTTAGGAGAGCATCGGGTAGAACACCGAGTTCAGGCCATGAGTCGGGCATCGGCATTAGGATGCATGGTGGCAAAGGGGAACACGGTCTCATCAAAGACAACATCCCCGGATATGTAGACACGACCCTCATTTGGATCAAGGCATTTAAATCCTTTGTGAGAGTTGCTATACCCGATAAACACACATCTTTTGGATCCGAATCAAGTTTGTGGGTGTTATATGGTCGGAGATTTGGCCAAACAGCGCAGCCAAAGGTGCGTAAGGAGTTGTAATCAACATCATGGCCATATAGTCGATGAAGTGGGTTGTCATAATTTATATTTTTGGTCGGTAGTCTATTGATCGAAAATACAAATGTTTGGAATGCTTCGTCCCGCAATTTAAGAGGCATAGATGCATGTGCTAGAAGTGTGAGTCCCATCTCAACGATGTGGCGATGTTTTTCGTTTCGGCGCCGCGTTGCTTTGGTGGTGTGTGTGGGATAGGAGACATAATGATGTATACCAACACGTTGGAAGAAAGAGTTGAGAGATTGATACTCACCTCCCCAGTCTGTTTGTATAGCTAGAATTTTCTTATCAAATTGGCGCTCAACAAGACTTTGGAAATCACGAAAACACTGGAATACATCTGATTTATGGCGAATCAAGTAGATCCAAACAAATTTTGAGTAATCATCAATAAAACTTACATAGTAATTAAACCGACCAACTGATGTGGGAGCAGGACCCCAAACATCAGAAAATATGAGTTCTAAGGCACTAGAGGATACACTAGTGGACTTGGGAAAAGGTAGCCGGGTGGATCTTGCCTTGCCGATGTGCATCACACACATGTTTATTATTCTCACTCACAAAAGAAAGTTTGTGACCCGATGGGACACGATGAACTATAGGACTTGAAGCATGCCCTAGTCGACTATGCCATGTGGACATGGGAATTTTGGATGACTCCAAACGCCCGTTTATTGGATGCGGAGTAGATCTACTCAAGGCGGATCGATTGGGTAAAGACCTCCTTCAGCCTTGCCTCGTGAGGAGTGTCCTCTTCGTCGCCATTTCCTTGATAAAAAACCGATCAGGATGGAATTCGACTATAGCATTATTGTCTCGAGTGAGACGGTTAACAGAAATTAGACTTTTGTTTGCAGTGGGTATATGTAGGACATTGTGAAGATGAATGTTTTTGGAAGGGGAATTCACAAAACCATGACCAATATGTGATCTCTCCATACCCGATCCATTTGCGGGCGAGGCATTGTTCTCCTCCACGATACTTGTCACGGAAGGAGAGCTTCTCAAGATCACCGGTGATGTGATCGCAGCACCGAGTCCATATACCAATTGGTATCTACTCCATAGGAAGAGGTGACGTTGGAGGCAGACTTTTGTTGCGGTGCCGCTTGGAACCTCTCGTCGTAGCGCTTTGTAGCAGCGAACGCCGGTGCCCCTCCTTGCCACATACTTGGCGGAGAGGCCGGCCTCGAAGGAGCTCCCGCCCCCTCCGTTGTTGTTGAAGCGCCCGCCCTTCGCGCGCCCTCCACCGCGGCAAAGCCACCGCGGTTGCCACGGTTGAGCTACCACCGGGACGCCGGTTGACGGACGAAGACCCGCCATCATGCCGGGCTTGATCGCGATCGCGCTTTGGCTTCATGACCGATGAGTTGGGAATAAAGCTCCCCAAGGGAGATTGGATTCGACCTGTTGGTGACGGATGTCACCATGGCATCATATTTTTTGTCGAGGCCCATCAGGATGTAGGAGATGAGTTCATCATCCCCAATGCGACACCCTGCTCCCGCCATCTCGTCGGCGAGGGACTTCATCTTGTTGATGTACTCGGCGATGGTGGACGACCCCTTTGTTGCATTTGCTAGGGCCATCCGAGTGCTGATCAGCCTCCCCTCGACTAGGAGGCTTAAGATCTCTTGGATCTTTGCCCACGCCTCCGCAGCCGACGACGAGGAAGCCACATGTAGCGTAACGTCCCGGGACAGAGAGACGAGGAGATAGCTCAGGACCTGTTGGTCCTTTGCTACCCAGGTGGTGTACGCCGGATTCACCGCCTGCTCTTCATCGGCATCATCAGGTTTCTTGTTGGGAAGGAATTTGTTGGGTGGTTTGGTGGTGGGGTTGAGGAAGTCGAAGACCTCCGCACCGCGAAGGGAGGAGATAACTTGAGCACGCCATAGGGAGTAATTTCCCGGGTCAATTTCTCGCCACCTCAAGTAAAAAACCGGCGGCAAGGGCAAGAGATTGCGCGGTGGAGGATGTGGACATGATGGAAAAGAAAGCTCCGCTAGGAGATTAGGCTCTTGATACCATGAAAGAAGATGAGGTGAACCGATGACCTCTCCCTGGTCTCGGGTTACATGTTATATGGCATGGGGAAACGCCCCCCCGGTGGCGTGTACATGAGTTGGTTACAAGAGATATTGACCACTACAACCTAGGATCACCCTACAATATACAATGACCAACCTCACCATACAAGTAATGTCTATTTTCTAACGTAACCGTGCCCTCGACGTCCGGTGTAGTAGCTAGCTAGTAGTAGGTTGATCTCTCTGTCTATTAGGTAGCTTGGTTTTCCCATGGTGGGTGTTGCGGCAACACTAGGGGATTTGGTTCTCCCTCCATCCTCTTGTCGCCCGACGGCGGCGCCATCTACGACGGATTCTCCAAAGGATTTGAATGCGAGTTATATAACAAAATCTCCTCTCCGGCGATGATGACCGTTTTGCGTCTTCTCCCGCGAGGCTTTTTCGAGGTTACCGAGAACCTCTTTTGTTGTAAAAGGGGAACAAATCCTTCATCCCCTGTGATGCGAGCTTCTTTTGGGTTGCTTTGTTGATGGCGGTTGTGGATTTAGTGTCTTCCGGGTTGCGACTAGCGATCGTAGATTTGTTTTTCCTGGCCGGTGGCCTACCGGCCTTTGGAGTGGATTGCTTCCTCTTGTGTTCGTCTTTGTGGGGTTGGCCGATGGTCGCTTCAATGGAATCAATTCACGCGTGGATGCGCTTACAAATGGGTTTTTGCGGCAGCTTTCTAAGGTTTGGAAATATCTTCGCTTGGTATGGAAGGATTACCTCGCCGGATTTTTGGATGATGCCTGCCATGGGGACGACGACGTCTGGCACATTGCTAGCTATGTGTGTTAAAAATATTTGTATCGTGGTGTTTCCTGCAAAATCACAGGGGTGTACTATTGGCATTATTATTAATATAGTTTCCCTTCGCAAAAAAAAAAAAAACAAAGTGCATCAGTCCATAATTTTGCAAGAGGTAGCCAAAGGAGACAAGCAAGACATATAGCCGGACAACAAACAACTCGTGAATCCAAAAACAAAAGAAAATGTCTCAAAAAAATAACATCTCCAACAAGGAACTCGAGTAGTCTTCCATGACACTGAAGTTGCTACATGAAGTCAACTCCAAAGAACATGCTTCACCACTTTAGAGAAAATAGAACTAAAATAACAAACTCCACCTTATTGAATAAACTATGACCACCAAGTTGAGAAATCACCGCCAAAACACGCTTGGACATGACCTAGCAAGGGTACTCAAAGATCATAGGACACCGACTACCATTGGACACTCTAGATATTGTATCCCTCGGCAACGCAATGAAGCACTTGGTATACAAGGAAATCACCATCTCGATGCCGGCAGCACCAAAGCCGACAACCCCGGAGATCTTCCAAAAAATGACATCTCCAATGAGAGAATGACATCCAAAGACGTCAACAACGCCCAACCGTAGATATTGGTGCTGGATTTTCAACTAGAGAGATCCTCGGGAAGGACATCAACTAGGTTCGACGATGCCTCTAGCAAGAAAAGTGGTGTCCATAGGTGTGCTATCGAAATAGGGTAATGAGCAACCGCTAGAACCTTGAACACACTGCCAATGCCCACTGAGAATCGTGTCGTTACACCATACACTAGCGACGAGGTCCACCACGAAGGCCGCCAAGTATCATATCTAAAAAACAGGGCCATCGACGTGTTGCCCATTGCGGACGCCGAAGGTTGCCCATGACCGACAAGCACGATGACCACCGCCGCCATTGAGTAGAGTCGCCATTGCACAACCGCCACATTCATCCGTTGAGGCCACGAATCCGCCGACCGCAACCTAGGACGAGCGCTTCCTTCGGGTGAGCAACACGGAGAAATCTTTGCCGCCACAATCCTCATGACTGCATGGCCTTGTCTGCAGCCCCCTCTGACAGAGACGGGTAGGTAAAGAGATGGAGGGGGGTTGACCGCGGCAGGCGTTGGATCCTTTTGAGGCTCATTTATTGTGGATCATTAATTTAGACAATCTAATATCCGTAAGATTTTGCTTAGGAAAATCTATAATAAAAACGCGCACCGCACCCGCCTCAGGCAGCTCTCTCTCTCGGTCAACCATGGTGGCACCACGGCGGAACCACAATCGCATCCGGCGAAAGCTCGGCGACCAGCGCCCGACCGACCGACCTCCTCCTCGCGTCCACGCCCGTGCCCCACCACCACCTCCCTCGCGCATAGCCAAGGCGGATGTTGCGGCGGCGACGCCGGATTTGGGGGCGGTGGCTACGGCGATGACAGTGGATCCGGTGCAAGGTAGGCCTCCTTGTCCTCCTCCTGCTCTTCTCCTACTATATCTGTTATCTAGGCATCTGGTGAGCTCTCCCCATCTCTCCCCCAACTTCGGCATGTTTACAAAAGGGAAGGGGATTTGGGGAGGAAGGTAGGCCATGTAGTGGGTTCAATGGGAGTTTAGGGGAGCTAGTGACGGCAGGGGCGGTCGAGGTGGGGAGGCTCGTCGGAGCTAGAGATGATGGTGGCGGTGGGTGGGAGGGGAAGAGGACGGCCGCCATAGGCGCTAGGGTGGTCGAAGCTCCGACGAACTTGGGCCGCTCTGGCGAACCCTAGCACCTGCGGCGGGGCAATGACTGGCAACGAGAGGGTACAAAAGTTGGAGAACAAAAGACATGGTATTTTTTTTCCTTTCTTGGCAAAAAAGTGGGTATCGGACTTATAGAGACGACGGGGAAATCCCTTACAGTTGCTTCATCTATTATAAATTTTAAATAGTAGAAAGCACGTAGTATTCTCGACTATCAAGGATCAGTCTCATACAATGACAATTGCTTGTTCCACAATGTTCAGACGATGACTTTAAGACTAGTCTCAAGTGAGAGTTTCGAGGCTATATTTTCAAAACTTCCATGTGAGTGACCCATGATTTTTTTTCGTCTCTCTTCATTTAAACTATTGTATATCACATCAGATTATTTAAGGCATGTGAAACTATTATTGAAAGTAGCCCAAGACTCTTGTATCATCGTCATCAGAAAAAAAAAGAAACAGAGCTCTAGAATGCGTTGCTGCATACTTTTTTTTTTCCAAGAAAGACTGAACGAGCGTTCATTCATTTTTTTTTTCCTAGAATACGAGAGTTCATACGTCTCATCAATCTTCGTCCTTGCAGTGGAGTCGGAGCCCAGAGACTGTGGGCGCCCACAAATTCTTGGGAGAAACCGGTGCGGGGCTGTGCGGTCCGAACGACGAAGGCGAGCCCACGGTGGTGGGCGGCGGCCCACGTCACCCGGTTCCTCTACTTTTGCGGGAGACTTCCCGCCTCCCCGTCCCTGCTGCATACCGGGAAACTCAAGAGCTGCGGGAAACGATCGAGACGACATGTGCGGGGGCGATCCTTGCCGGACTGTTCCCCGCGCGGGTGCACCGCCCGCTGACGGCCGCCACGCTCTGGCCGGCGTCCCTGAGCGGGAGCACCGGCGGCGAGCGGGAGGCCGACGCAGCTGCCGTGAGCGACGACGACTCCGAGGATTTCGAGGCCGAGTTCCAGCTTTTCGAAGAGGACAACTTCGAGCTTCTCGACGACCCGAAGCCGTCTCGCGCTGCTGCTTCGCCTGAGGCCGGCGGCTGCAACTGCGGCAAAAAGCGGAAGGCTGCCCTTGCTCCTGATCCTGCTGGTGTGATCAATCAGACACCACCACGCTCCAACTTGGAGTTGGGCCATGCACGCGCGCGGTTTTCAGGTGCCTCGGCTTCGACGGCCCCATGCTCCAAGAAGTACAGGGGCGTCCGGTACCGCCGGTCAGGCCGGTGGGCCGCGGAGATCAGGGACCCGCGTAAGGGGTGTCGCCTTTGGATCGGCACGTACTCCACCGCCGAGGAGGCCGCCCTGGCGTATGACCGCGAGGCCATCCGGATCCGCGGGAAGAGAGCGCGGCTCAACTTCCCGCTCATCTGGAACCAGGATCCCGGCCGCCAGAGCCGTCGCGAGCACAAGCCGGTGGCCATCGACACCGACGAGGATCCCGGTCGCCAGAGCCGTCGCGAGCCCAAGCCGGTGGCCATCGACATCGACCAGGATCCCGGCCGCCAGAGCCGTCTCGAGAACAAGCCGGTGGCCATCGACGTTGACCAGGATCTCGGTCGCCAGAGCCGTCACGAGCACAAGCCGGTGGCCATCGACACCGACCAGGATCCCGGCCGCCAGAGCCGTCGCGAGCACAAGCCGGTGACCATCGACGTCGACCAGGATCCCGGCCGCCAGAGCCGTCACGAGCACAAGCCGGTGGCCATCGACATCGACCAGGATCCCGGCCGCCAGAGCCGTCACGAGCACAAGCCGGTGGCCATCGACGTCGACCAGGATCCCGACCGCCAGAGCCTTCCCGAGCACAAGCCGGTGGCCATCGACATCGACCTCAACTTGCCGCCCGTCTCCGACGACGGCCTCAGCGCCGCCCCGGCTCCGGCTGGTGACGACAACAGCAGCACGACTGATGCTGACGGAGATACAGGTAACATCTCGTGATCAGCAAACGAGTCACTACCATTAAGCTACGTGTTCACTGATCTACATGCATGTCTTGGCAGGTATGGCCAGCACTGAGAGCACGCTAGAGCGGGTCAAGGAACTGATCGCGCAGGGACGACCTCACGACGAGCGGCTGGCGAGGATCGTGCCCGAGCAGATGATGAACGGGAGCAGGGGCGAAGCTACGACAGCGGCCGGGGAGTCGTTGATCACCGAATTCAACCGTCAGATGGAGGAGATCGCCGCCTTGCGGAGGGACCTTGAGGCACGCGAGAAGAAGCTTGTTCAGCTGGTTTCTCGATCTAGTGCTTCGTCGATCACTCACTCCAATGATGTCTCGTCCCCATCCTCGCGCTGAAATGCTGGTGTTCGAGGAATTATTATTTGATTCCAGTGCCGTCGATGGATTATATGGACTGTGAAGTTTGAACAATGTGTTTGTGAGAGAGGAGCGCTAGAACAGTTACCTACTCTTACAGCTCTGTTTTTTTTTTTTTTTTTTTTTTTTTTTTTTTTTTTTTTTGCCTCTTAGAGTTTTGTTTGGATGCAAGTGTATTCATCTTAATGCATATGTATTGGAGTGGATTGAAGTGGAACTTAATTTAGTTACTTTCTAATCCACTCCAACATATATGATTGAGACGAATACACTTGCATCTAAATAAAAGCCTAGAGAATCTATCAGCAAATGGCTAGAGAATCTAAGTGTTTGCCAATACTGAATTTCTATAAAAAGGTTGTTTGTTCTAAGTGTGAAAGGACCTGAATGCCCTTGGAGGCTGTAGTTGATGATGTCTTGCTTGGTTGATGAATAAAGGCATATATTGCATATTAGGACTACTTTTTTTGCATTCAGTTCAGTTGCTTAGCTCTATCATTTCCCCTTTTTAGATTATAAAATCCGGAATGATCAGCTCTTGACGCAACATTAAAAAATGTACATCTTGGGGTCAATAATTCAGACTCCAAATATAAAGAGAGTATTTCAGTGTCAATAAAACCAATCATGGCTATCTGCATCTTCCAATTGCACATATGCACAGAACATATAAGGGATCAGGTGACTACCAAATTGATGAAGAACCAAAACATAGCACCCTATTTGGCTGATAATTTCTGTGGCTAATAAGACAACTGTTGTTGTTTTGTTGTGAGAGATAATCACAGTAAGCTGGGCTAATAAGTTGAAGCGAACAGGACAGCACCTAGAAAGTTAAGTTGGCAGCACCTAACAAATATAGCACAGATTCACATAAAAAAATATAATACAAATTCACAAATGTCGATAGCTTCTTATAATGCAAGATGTTAGAACTAAAAAAAGATGATACCCATTTATGCTCTTGCCACCAATCATCACCAGCAATAATACCACTTGTAGAATCACTCTCTAGACCAAATGCATTTAAATTCAGTGTCTTGCATGTTAGATTATTATATCTCAAGGTGTCCTCTCTATTTTTGAAATGCAAGCAACAATAGTCCTCTTTTGTGCGTGTACTAAATTTGGAATACAGGTTAGTGAATCTAAGTCCGTTAAGATTTGCCAAGGTTTTGGCAAGGAACCAAGTGGTATACCAAAATTTTTGCCATGGTTTTGGGCTTTTGGCATGCAACCAAGTGTTATACCAAAATTTTTGCCAAGGTTTTGGTAACCAAAATTTGGCATGTCCTAGTTTTAGCTTGCCCTAGTTTTGGCACGACAAATTTTGGCTTCCAACCAAGTAGGCCCCTAACATTACAGGTAGTTATTACTTCTTTCGAACAAGCTCTATGAAAAAAATGAAAAAATATTATCTTGCGTTGCATCCCACAATGGTATGAATTTCTGTAAAAAAAGATATTTCTATATTTTTGTAAAGTCTATTGACCTTCTTGAACTATCACGCAAGTCTGATTTACCTACTTCATGGATGACTTGGCACCACTTAGGATGGCTGATGTGGCGTCATGTGAGCCAAAACCAACAATTAGAACCGTTAAGGAAGGTAAATTGGAAGGTTTTATAATAGTTGGAAGAGGCTGAAATATCATCAGTTTTATAATTGGAGGACGTAATCGAACCTAGACGTTTTTTACTTTCAAACATCGTGTTTGACAGTTTTGCCTTGTTCAAAAAATTTGTGCAAATTATAAAATAAATAAATTATTATCTAATACTTCTAATAATAAAAGAAATGATATTTATGCAAAAAAAATGGATAAGACAGGTGGTTAAACAAGATGTCTAAAATTCTTAAACGAAGGAGAGTAGTGCAATAGTATTATTATAGTAATGAACTTTTTTTGATACTAGAAAACAAAGAAAAGGAGAGTGTATTTGTTGCATGGGCCAGCAGACTCTGTCTTGCAGCTCAGAGAAGCAGAAAGGGGTGGAGATGGGCTGGGCCGTCCAGCCGAGAGAGGGAAAAGAATCTACCGAGGCGGGCCTTCGGGCAACAGCTCGCTCTGCTTCGGTCGCATACGCCTCTCCGCTGAAAACCCTTCTTCTATCGCCTCTCCTCCGCCGCGCCGCCGCCACTTCCCCTCTCCCGTCGACTCCAGCTTCCGCGCGAGATCGAGCCAGCGTTCCGGGGCTTCTCGAGACCGGCTGCGATGGCGACCGAGCAAGCGGCGGAGAACTACACGGTGGAGGACCTCGTGGCCCTCAACCCCTACAACCCCGACATCCTCAACGACCTCGAGAAGTTCGTCAACGAGCAGGTAAACCCTAACCACCCTGATGCTCTTGTCTCCGCTGGCTTTGCTTGTGGGGGGTTTTAGATCCGTTTTTGGCGGTGCTTGTAAATGGCGCGTTCTCATGTTTGCGTTTGAACGGCGGTGAAATCGCGGGGGTAGACAGATGCGAGATTAACTGCAGCTTTAGTGCCAATCGTTGTATTTCGATGCAGGTGCCTCGAAGTGTATATGTTTGCTGGGCAGTGGGGACTGCTGAATTTAGCTGCTCTATTGTCCTATTCAGCATGGCGCTAAAGTGTGTTTCTGTCACAAGTGTTCAGTGTACCGTCTAGGGGTTAGTGAATGGAAGGGAATACTATTCTGATGATCATAATAGGCAGGTTTGGAATGCCATTGCTGTTAGAAGATGTTTCAGTTGCTATAATATGATGAGGCGAATGGTATTGCTGTGCAAAACAAAATATTTGGTGGATGGTACCCATATTGTGAACCTCTTCAATCAATTCATTGATTGACAATTTTCTTTAAGGTTATAAGAACACACATGCATTGTATTTTGGACTTTTTGCAACAGTTGTTTTGCCTAATTTTGATTCTTTTCTTTTGTCCTGATTAGGTTTCATCTCAAACATATAACTTGGATGCAAACCTCAGCCTTCTTCGCCTGTACCAGGTGAAAACGAATCTCCAGCGAGATCATTTTTACAAGTATCGTGCCTCCACTAATATGTTTTCTTATTAATTTCTGGTTTCCTTTTGCAGTTTGAGCCAGAAAGGATGAGCATACAGATTGTGGCCCACATACTGATTAAGGTTGGAACATTTAATGGCCACATCAATTTCATTGATCGGTAGCATATCTAAGTTCACTTCTGACTATTTTTTGGCTTTGCCCATGATGTTCTGTTTACAGGCTCTCATGGCAATGCCGGCCCCTGACTTCAGTCTTTGCTTATTCTTAATCCCTGAGCATGTGGTATGAAAAATTACTTCCTGCCCTATTAGTTGAATAGTATCAGATATGCTGTGTAGACCTCGAATACACAGTATTTAATATGGCTCATGCTTGATGAGTGTGCAGACTATCCAATATTTATAGATATTTGGTAAAGAAGCTCCCACACCTATGTTTGAATAATATATATTGTGCTCTGTGAGTTTGAAATTTTGCATCAAACAGACTAGTCTTGCAAATCTCACAGATGTAGATATTCCATACAAGAGCTGTCCTGTTGCCTTTATGTTTTTTGGCTACATTATTTGTTACTATGTCGAGTTCACTTATCTGTGTCGTTTCAGCAAATGGAGGAGCAATTCAAGACATTGATAGTTCTTTCTCACTACCTAGAGGTACGTACTTGGTCTAACGTATGTACACAAGTAAAAAAATAGTGAGGAATCTGTAGCTAATGCAAGAATTTTGCTTAAAGACTGCTAGGTTCAGTCAGTTTTGGGATGAAGCAGCAAAGAACCGCCACATATTGGAAGCAGTTCCAGGTAAATATATTTCTTGAGCCACTGAGTCTGAGATATGCATAGTCTGCTACATATTGTAATGTGAACTTGTCACATCAATCTGAGTCTTAATGCCCAGAGCAATTCTTATTAATGTTAAAATTTTAATGTTCACACTATATTCCTAGTAGAAAGTTCAAATGATGTTGCAGTCTTCAGACTTTGGTGCAAGTGCATTTTATCATTGGTGTTGAGTAAATTGTTACATTGTGTATTCGTAATTATTTTGTGTACCCTCCCTGTTCTGTCACCTAGTGTTTGATATCTTCTATTCTCCCAGTCATTAAGTTTTCTTATGTTAACTTCATTTTACCTTGGTTCTCTCAATGGGATGCGAAGAATGCCTGAGGGCTAGAATTTTCTGTGGATTTATTCAAACATAACTATTAACTAGCAGCTCGATGATATTTTAGGCCAGGCGATATGCATTTTGACCTATGTCTTTATTTGTCCTGACTCTACATAATGTGCAGGTTTTGAGCAGGCAATCCAATCCTATGCGATTCATGTACTTTCCTTGACATACCAGAAAGTTCCAAGGCCTATTCTTGCAGAGGTAAGATGTATTCCCTGCAGTAAGTGGTGTCAATGAGCTTGTTTTTGTATATTCATATATGACTGGTAATGTAATAATCATATTACATGATAGGTGGAAGTATGCTTTATATCAACTGTACCATAATTATTAATTCGTGGTCATCCGGATTTGTTCTAGGCTTCCATGGGGTATGCTACATGTAGTTTCTTCATGATATTAATCTTTACAGGCAATCAACATTGAAGGTCTTGCGTTGGACAAGTTTCTTGAGTACCATGCTGCAAACTCAGGTTGGGTGATTGAGAAGGGTGGGCAGTCTCAAGTGATTGTTCTTCCGCGCAATGAGTTCAATCACCCAGAGCTGAAGAAGAACACAGCTGATATCGTTCCGTTTGAGCACGTAACACGCATATTCCCTGTCCTTAGCTGATTCAGGGTGCTGAGAGATACATATAAAACTCAGCGAGTGAAGCTTCTCTGAGCAATTTGTATCGTCTGTTTTGTAGTGTGACATATTGAGATTTCGAGATTATCTTGGTATACCTGTTCTTTTTTTATGTTCGAATTTATACCTGCACTTATGGTTATTACTATAACGAAATGGTCAGTTTTGAGATTAGTCCGCCCTAAATCCTAATCCTTGCAAGGCTGCTGAACTGCTGGTATTTCTGAGAAGACTGATACTATAAAAGCGGAGGAAGATCCATTGTTTGAGAGTGTGGTGGGAATGATAACGGCAGTTTGGAAATATTTCTAGTTTGGCACTTTATTGTTGTCAAAATTCGTTTAGAAGATAATTTGAACGAGTTATTCTCAATACTTGAAATGTAAGCAGTGCCTGTAAGCCTCAGGAGAGTTTTTACTTGTTAAATTATAGTACTGTACATCATTATTCAATTTCATACCAACTTATTCAGGCGAAAGCATATGGCCATAGAACAGTGCGAGCTTGCCATAGAACAGTGTGAGAAAAACTTTTTTTTTGACCCTGAACCATACCAGGAGTTCAGCGTCCCTAATCCTACTAAATGTTTATTGGAAGCTACTCCAGATGATCGCAAGCTGGGGGTACAAAGCCTACAAATCTAATCGCAAGCTGGAGCTAATCAAAAGTGTGCTCCAACGCAGCTCCTTTACATATTGTAGAAGAATTGCTTGAGGTTTTGCAAATGGATCTCGATCCAGTGGCCAAAATCCAAATGCATTCTAATCCTGGTAGTTCTGACGAAGCTGAGGAAGTTTCAAGCCTCTCTCTTGCAGCTAAGCTAGACTTGAGCATTCTATGGCCCGGGTTGAGCCAAAAAAACTGTCAGGCTCATTTCAAGCCAACAAATTGTGACCAGTAGCATCCCAAGGAATGTGTTGGGCCTGTTTTCTCAAAGCAGGTTCACGTTCTTCTCTTAATATAAAATACACACAAATCTTTTGTGTGATTGAGAAAAAAACGGGTTCACGTTCAGGGCTAGGATAAAGATAGGGGTTTAGTATCGATTTTAGTGTTTTATTTTTTATTTTTCCTTTGCCTTTAATTTACTTGTCCAGCATGCAACTAACGAAGTCTAGAACGGGGGTACTCAGCTTGGCTATATTTTCTTTTTTCTTTTCCAATATCTATCTTCTTCTATCACTAATATCTAAAGCAGAAAAAGTTCTCGTCAACTAGCAGCACAAAATCTCCCCTGGTGAACGATTTCTTGCGCCGACAGGTGGACACGGCAATACTATTCTTGCGCCGACAGGTGGACACGGCGATACTATTGCGAAGACCGTAATCGTGCCAGTGGTAACGAAAGTGGGAAAATATAAAGCTTGGATGAAGGATGACCTTACAAATTCAAATCTTCCTGCGACGGTTGAGCCCTGAAACAGGTCGAACGTTCTAAATTTTACATTTCATTTCACTTAGATTATTTTTATTGTGAAATTTATATATATGATTAACTGAGCTTATCTTTGCATGATGTTGAAACAACTTCCACCTAACCTAATGCTGAACTCATGTCATTGATGAGGAAGGAATCTTCCGCTTACAAGAAGAACAAAGGAAAACAAGGTTGCAATGATGAGCTAGATGATTTAGATAAAAAAAGAAAGGCTTTACCATCAGACAACTCCGTTGCATCCCTTATATTTTTGCTGGCTGTGGTGGTTTATCTAAACGATGCAACTAGTTGGTATGCACTTGTAATGCAGATATTACAGGGGTTGGAAACTTTATCAAGAGCCTGATGGGAGCATTTCGTGAAAATCACCGGTAAGCAGCAATATTTGTGGCATTGAGTTAAAAAAAATAACCCGCCCTTACAGAGAAAAGATTTTGGATAAATTCGAAAACAAAATGTGACGATCAAAGCCCGCAAACATAGGCCCAGTCACAGCCCAAGAGAAAAGATGCACAAAATAAAAATATAAAAAAATTGTTCACTTTGCTTTGGTTGGGGTGCGCCCTGCCAGCAGTGCAACGGCTAGACGACGCGTGAGGGCCCCAGTGGCCATGCCCAAGAGAAAAGATGCACAAAAATATAAAAAAATTGTTCACTTTGCTTTGGTTGGGGTGCGCCAGGCTCTGCCATAGGCGACGCATACCCCAGTGGCAAGCCACTGTGGTGAACCCTCCCCCACAAAAAATTAGATTAATATCGAAATGGACACATGGTCCACGTATCAGATATTAAACTGATAAAAACAGATACTACACTTGATCTTAGTCAAAAGGCCGAGAAAGGTATGAGCTGCTCAGGGCACTGCCCGTTCTTTTGTAGCTCCCTCCGTCTGCGCTCAGCTCTCGGTTGTCGAGGTGGTGCTAACTTGCTAACGTTATCCCTCTCCAACAAACGCAGCGGCTGCGGGCGGGCAACCAGAGGAGCCCAGAGCGATGAGAGCGAAACTGGGCCGTATTGCATTGTTGGGCTTCGCATCGCGTCTGGCCCATTTCATGGCTCTCAAAGGTTCACCGCGAAGAGCTTCGGTTCGCAGACCGGCTGTTCTGCTCTGCTCCGGCTCCATGCCGTCTCACACGGTCACACCTACTCACTCGAGCATTTGCCATTTTTTGTATTTTCTCACTCACTAATCATCAGGTGAACCCAAGTAGTGTGACCACAAATAGTCTCGCTTACCCATGCGAACAATCAAAATTAACCAAATAGTGTATATGAAAAATTATCCATATTTTTATACGTAAAAAGTATCACTATAATTTTAGAATATATTTTCATAATAAATCTATTTATATCTATTTTTATAACCTACTCAAACTTAGAATTGTGCGCCCCTGGACTTGGTTAGTGGTTACATGAGATAGTTCCATCTATATTGGATGTATGGATCTCCTTTGGTTAGGCCTGTTCGTTTTTTCCTGCACTTGCGGTTTTCATGCAAAATTGAACCAGTCCTTGTGAAATTCCCCACGATTCCTTTGAAATCCATGCATTCCACCAAGTTCCCTTGGCTTAAAATGCAGTAGCACAACTTACGTGAAGAATGCTTTTCATTCAGAAAGCCTTTGCATCATGCTGGTGAAACAAACTGGCTCGCTCTAAAAAAGGAAAAGGAAAAAGAAAAAAAATCATGTAAAGAGACAAGGAGTAATGTTGTACCAAACTATCAGTACTTTCTTTTACCACTATATATGTCGAAGAATCACTGAGTCAGATACAATCTACAGAGGAACAAAACTTCATCTTTCCCTCTAAAATGAACCGCCTTGATATGAACAGATTCAATAAACATCTTCTCACGGAAGCTTTTCTATAGTCAATACTTCTGCCAATAATGCTGAACGCCACAGAGATGAGTTATGCACCACAGCATCCATCAGTTAACGGACTTTTTCGCACATGCAGGAGACCTTTTCGCACGCTCTATACTCATCACGGTTCTCGTGAGTTTAAGCCAACAAAAAACATAGCAGAGGGGTTCATGCAACATGCTTTCAGTTCCAGAATCGCAGTGATAAATAATTCATGTACAGCTACAAAATGGCATGATCATCTGAGTTCTTTCCATGGTAATACATTTTCCTTTAATCAGGAGAAGATCCCTCAGTTGCACGTAGCAGAGAAAACTACAATACTTGAGTGAACTCATCATCCATGAAAAATGTGCAAATGAAAAATGTCAAGCCAACTCTTGCAGCAACTTCTCCAGTGCGTCAGAAACAAGAGGAATGCGGAGGCAATCTTGCCCATCAGAGTGCTTCCTGATCTTAACCAGATCATGATCTTTAAACTCCGTCAGGTGTGAATTCAATGTCACTTGACTGCTTACCAGAAAGCGCTCACGGCATTTTGTATACAAACTGCTGACAGGCGTACCTATGAAACGGAGTAAGTTTAGTATCAGTATGCAACATTCCAACTCTTCCAGGAAAGATATACACAACAAACTCACCTTCCTCCTTCTCATTTGCCAACTGATATTCAGCAAGAACTCTGAAAACACTTTGTGCATTTGGTGTCAGACTCTGCAGAACAACGAGCAGTTTTTGTGGTTTGGGCATTACCACCACTAGCTAGGATCGATGGGTAGAACACGCCTTCAACTTTGTAAGGTGCAAAAGTCGGGACATGATACCAGCTCCACTTGAACTGTTTGTGCACCATCTTCTTGTCCCATACTACAGTAGTTTCAGTTTATTATATCTTTTTACAGAAAATACACTAGGGAAGGATAAAGCTACATGTGCAAGGAACTTACATAAAGGGGCATTAACATGGTCTATTGATGCAACAACACAGACCTGTGGGCAGCAAGAAATTTGTGCTAGACACTGTTGTGATTCAGCATCACGCAAAAGCAGGCCGTCAATATTATGAATAAGAAGGCACACGCGATCATCCACATCATCAGATGTCTGTCTCATTAGGAATGAGATGATGTCCTCTGTTGACTGTGACGGAAACTGCTGTGACAACTGGGATCTTGCTCCTGGCTGTCTCTTGTGTTTAGCTTTTGTTCGATCCCAGAACATTTCAGCTACTGTTGCTATCACCTGAAAATGCAATAGATTATGCCATAACTTAATGGTTTTTTTCAAAGGTTAGATGTAGAAAGCTATGCAATCTTCCCAACAATAAACATCAAACAGAACTCCAGAAACACTTTCTGACTCAAAAATGATAACCAATCTAAATCAAATGCACATACTTGGATCAGATTGGGAATCTAATAAAAAAGATTCACCGAGTAAAACTTCCTCACCAGTACACATAAATAAGCCCAGATTTTAAATAGCAATCTGAGCCAGGAAAACAAGTTAACCATTCAAGAATCAAGAAAATGTAAAAACTACAGATATTTAGGACCAGCACATCTTCTATGGTGCACAGGACACAGGGTTTCCTGTCCAAACTACTTAGCCCCACATTGGGAGTTTTCTATCCTTCAAATTTGGAAACCTATCATCAGATAAAGGTCAAAGCAAATTCAAGGATCAAAACTTGCGTAATCAGCTTAGCATCACAAGTTCATGCATTCATTCTTTGTATATGCTTTGCCTTTTCCACATATATGCAACTCCAATGAATTTTATGATTTCATGACTCATGCTTAAGAATCCAAAGCATTTCAACTGCAGCAGGGCAGTACAAACAATCCTGCAAGCTACTGCAGGGAATAATATTGAGGCTTTTACCTGTGTACCATTATGAAAAAAGCTCCTGACCTGTGTACCACTAAAATCTTTGGCCGCACTTGTATACCATCGGCCAAATGTAACTTGTCCCCTATACCACTCTGTTCGTGTTCCGTTCAATTCCTAACGTTTTCATGGCCTGAACTGTGGGTCCCATCATTAGAAGTGTCCATCTTACCTCTTAGGAATGAGTAAAAAAAAAAAACCTTATCCGACCGAGGCCAGAACCCGACGCTCGGTCTCGTCCGGCTTTGTCCGCTACTCGCGAAGGAGGAAAGCCGCGCCCGGCCTGAGAGGAAGAGGAGCGCCGTGCCCCAGGCCCGTCTTTGCCCGCGCCCGGCACTGCAGCGCGGCCGGCCCAGCCCTGCCGTACACCGTCCGAGCCCCGTCGGCCGCAAGGAAGGGCGCCCGCTACTGGCGGTGGCGGCTCACAATGGTGCGGCCCCGGACATGTCGGCGCCGCCGGTGGCCCCAACGCCCGGGCGGTGGCGCCGTCGAGGTCAAGGCGTGGTGGTGATCGGCGCGGCGGCGTGGGTGGACAACTACAGCGTGCCCGTGCGCCTGCGCCGGTGGCCCCCAACGCCCGGGCGGTGACGCCCGTCGAGTCAAGGCGTGGTGGTGATCGCGTGCGACGGCGTGGGTGGAGAACTACCGCGTGCCGTGCGCGCCGCGCTGGCGTCGGCGCCGCGAGGCGCATCGCGCCGCGCAATCGGCGTGCATGGTGGCGGGCTTCAGCGTCGTCGCAACCATGGGGCTCGCGCCGCGGCGGCAGCCTTGGCCGGTCGCGTGCAACCTGCTTTCGACCCGGCCCGCGGTGGAGGCGCGGACAGTCTGCGAGGAGAGTCGCGCCCGGCCGGCGTCGATCTTGCCGCGAGCGCATCAGCCTTAGCGCGGCGGCGTGCGTGGCGGCGGCTCCGCGTCGTCGCGAGCCATGGGGCTCCAGCGCGCCGCGGCGGCGGCGCGGCCGAGTCGCGTGCAACCTGCTCGACCCGACCACGGTGGGCGCGGACCCGGTCTGCGAGAAGAGTCGCCCGGCTCCGCCCGGCGCTATGGGACTCGGCGTTGGCGGGGGCTACTTCACCGACTTCTCTCGGGGAGAAGGTCGTCGAGCCGTACTTTGCAAAGGCGGCGGCGGCTCAAGCTGAGGCTTCAGCGGTGTGGCGAGTTATTTGACATTTGCTAGTGTGCGAGGGGTCATGATGTATCACAGATCTTGATTATCGGGGAGCAGAAAAGCAGAATTATGGAATAACAAAAACTAATGAAGTTGTGGTGGATCTTGATAAGTTCATAAGAATCTATGTAGCAAGTCGGCGGTTGTAGAATTTCACGAGGCCTGTCTCTCTGGGCGCTTCTGAACAACGGCAAAAAGTTGAGCTACGAACACTGTGCAACCATCTCAATCTGGTTGAAGAACAGGGAAAAGCATTGACATAGTGTTCATATCAATGATAAGCAAGTTTTCATCCTCAAGAATAAATGTGACTATAATAAAACCTAAGCAAAACATGACTACATATCAAATCATAGCATTTGACTTCATTTTTTTTTTTTTGATAACACATTTAACTTCATATTTGTAAATAATATGACCGATGAAATGATGAATCCGATTAAGCCAAAAATATATCTGGCCAAAGTGGTTCATCATAAGCTGCGAGTGCAGCCAGCTGACGCTGAAGGTTCTCCACATTGACTAGTATATGCCACAGTGCAATACTGATTTTATATGAGATACAAGCACAATTAAGGTACAAGAAACTAGTGAAATTATAGGTTCTTCATAATCTCAGTCAATCTAGTAGCAGTTTCGATCATGAAACAAATTTACAAGTGCAAACGGCTGCAATAATGTATTGTGTCAATTTCTTGTGTTCAAAACAAGGGTACATATATGCATACGTGCTGCACTTTTTTTTTAGATTTTTTCACAAGTGTACAGCCATATGCAGCATGCACACCTACAGTCAGCCTCAAACACTAGGGAGTGGTATAGAGGACAATGGTAATTTTGATCAGCTACTATGGCCTGAGGGGCAAGTAAGTCTTTTCTCCAGGCTGTTTAACGGTGTTAGTGTGCAAAATGGACGGAGTGGTATAGGGGACAGGTTACATTTGGCCGATGGTATACGGTGCGTAAAAGTTTTTAGTGAATACACGCGTCGAGGAGCTTTTTCATAATGGTACACGGGTAAAAGCCTCAATAATATTGGGCAGAAAAGACCATACCTGTTTCAAATTGACAGTCGGAAGGTAGCCATTGATTACAACGACAGTGAAAGCAGTCAAGGTAGTGGAGGCAAAATCCTCGAGCAATTGCTTCTTAGATCCAAATCCATACATCAGGAGACCAAAACCGCATCTACATCAGAAAAATCCATCTATCACTCACTCCTACCAAAAAACTAACATTGGCCAAACAATCCCAATGTTTCATTAATGCTACAGGTTTAGAAGAAGACCTTAGTTCGAACAGCCAGTTGCGGTACTGTTCCTTGTAGCTTCTAGTGAGAGCCTCCACCTCTTCCTCGTGCTTCGGAGGGATCTCTGCAAGGGACGCACGCAATACCTGCAGAGAATCGAGATATCTCAAATTAGACAATCATACCCATGGATTCATGCCGCTAGAGCTAGAGGTGAGGATGTGGTCCGTGGGTTTGGAATGGGATGGCAGTATACCTGCTCATCGACGAGGTTGAGGTCAGAGAGCTTGCCCGCGGCAGCACGGGCGCGCTTCTTTCCGGATGATGGCTCCTTCTCCTTGGCCAGGAAGTAGCTCCTGGAGAACCCGGCCTCCTCTTCCTCATCCTCAGAGCCAGAACTAGCCGCTGCGTGTCCACCTCTAGGTGCCATTAATGGCGGACCCTACCGCGAGGCGGGGAACCTCCGCCCTGGCCTTGCGCTAGGACCTCCGCCCGGGCCTCAGACGCCGAGGCCTCCGCCCGAGCGCGGGCGCGAGCCTCCGCTCCTGGCGCGTGAAGGAAGCTGCGCTGCCCCTGCTCCCGACGCAGGTGGGGCCCGACCTAAGCCGCCTCCGTACTGCACGCGCGTGGATCCCCCGCGCCGCCTCCGTCCATCCAAGTGCGGCCTCCACCTCGGACCTCCGCCCGGGCACCTTCGCTGCTGCCTTGCGCCCCCGACGCGCAGGAGCTCGCCGAGCCGCCCCTGCCCCGGACACGCGTGGGGAGGCACGGCCTTGGGCGCGAGCGGGCCGCCCGGGCACCTTCGCCGCCGCCTCGCGCTTCCGACGCGCGGGAGCTCACCGAGCCGCTCCTGCCCCCGGCCACGCGCTGGGAGTCGCGGCCTTGGGCGCGCGCGCGGGGCGTCGAACCGCCTCCCCGGCGATAACACGCGAGTCGCGGGCCACCTCCGTCCCAGGCGCGCGGGCGCCGCCGAACCACCTCCGTCTTGGATGCGCGCCGGCCGCCAGGTCGCTCGCGCCACCAAGCTCCCGCCGCCACTGCTCTGGTTCCCGGGAGAGGGTTTTCCCTCAGGATGCCTCCTTGGGCCGGCCCATCAACGACCGAAGAAGGCTGCAACCGTTCGTGGGCTGGACCGAGAAAAGATCTCTCTCCCTTTTTTTTTTTTGGCAGACTCTCTCCCTTTTCTTGTGTAATCTGGAGACCTAAATAAATGCCCTTAAGGCTTAATGTACGATAGGAGAATATTCCAGCATATTCGAGGGGCATGTTTGTAAAATGGCAGAGACCGGGGGTTGAAGAATTTATGAAACCCTAGTTAACTCTTTTTTATGCCATACTTTGTTTCACCTCGTCATCTCGCAAGAGTTTCTACCCCCGCATGAGGCATCGCTCGGGCGGAGGCCTCCCTCCTTGTTCGAACCGCAATTCCAACACCTAGTATTTGAGACCTTTGCAAGAAAGCCCACAAATCTATGGTAAAGTAGCACTCTTTCTTTTCTTCATGTTTGAGACCTAAAATTTAATCCGGGAATAGTAAAATTAGACTAGGGGGCTAAGTAATTTGGGCTTGGGAGTAAATTTGTACTAGACAAACTTAGGCTCTACTAGTTCCAGTTTACAAGCGATTCACAAATTATAGTCCCTAATTTATTGAATGGGAAAACTGGGAAGCCAAGAGACTTAATTTGAACTTACAAATTGCAATCTAGAGACAAATAAGTTCACCAATCGGAGTATCTGACGGCTCAGACTGTCTTGTCTTGTGCACTGCGGCCAGCGGGGTTGTGTTGCTGCTGGTTGCTCCACTACTCAGGGCAGGTACAATGGTCGGCTAATTGCCCACCACATCAGCACCCTGCATGCGCTGGAAGAGAGAGTGTGCAGCTTGGCGCTGCTTCCGTCGCCGGGCTCTTCACAGAAACCAACGCCTCTTCTTCCACTTTTAAATTGATGCATGACACTGACAAGTGATCCCAACATAGATTAAAATATTCTTAAGAGACTAGCTATTGTATGAATTGGGCTATAAGGCAGGTGATGATGACTTGTGCTTGGCTATAAGCCAAGCTTTTATTAACACTTGCTCTCGGAGCGAGGTTTAGTAAAGTCGCCGGCAGCCCGTGACGGAAACGCGGCCAGCGTGGCCAGAATTAATGCGGCAGCGGTGGCAGCAGGGGGCAGCCGGCGCATGCAACCAATAGGCATCAAAAGCAACACAAGCACAGCCAACGCTGTGCAAGCATCCGCCCGCTTTTAGCGCCCGGCGACTTCGTGGCTCGCCCGTTCCATTCTCTCTCTTTACTTCTCACTCTTCCACGTTAGATTTAAGTGGCGTGGCGGGTTATTTAAGCGGTGACTGTCGCATTATACTTGCTCTCAGGCACTGGGGCGATGTCCGACACGTGGTCCCAAGCTCCTGGCTGCCACCTGTCGCAGTGCTGCTGCGGCGCTACACGCCTGCGCCGTGACTCACTCTCGCTCGCCGGGCACCGACAGGGGCTAACCGCAGGCCGTAGCGTGCTGCTGCCATGGTTTGGGGTTGGCTGGTTGCGGAATAGGGAAAGTAGCAAGCGAGCTGAGCGCTTGGGCCTTCAGGTTGGGATTTCTTATATGACTTCAAGTTCGTAATAATCAATCTGCTTGTGTTGGGAGACTTCCCTCATGTACTCTTCGCTTTTTTTCTTGGCTGAAAATATGCCCACCCAAATATACGTTCTGTTATACTCCGAATTTTACTTGCACTTAATTAGCAAAAATTCTGCAAAGTTTTGTTCATTGATGACAGTGGATGATCTTTGGAATACACTTTAATTTTTCATCATATTTCTGATTTTTGTACATAGTGAAGTGTTGTATTCGAAGAGCGTTGCATGACCAATACTTTTTTTTGGCAGAAAAACAAATTTTTCTTTAGTAAAAACGTATTACAACTGTAGTAAACCTAGGCTTCCCCAGCTGCTGACCAATAAAAGAATACAAGAACATATATCATGCAGTCCAGGCAAGAGCCTGCTTTCGAAAAAAAGACATATATCACGGATAAAACTTATGCATATGTTGTTTTGTTATACTCATTCTCTTCTCATTAACTTGACTGTCGAGTCAAATTTCGCATTTACTCCCTATAAGACATAAGCTAAGGTGGAACATTGAGGAAGACCTACAAGATAAGCTATGTGGTTCTCATCATTGAATTAGCTAGTTCAGAGTATAGGTATAAAAATAGCCAGTCGTTTACGACCTTCATTTGACAATGATTTTAGTACAGATCCGTGGCATGGACAGCTCTTTCAACAAACAACTAGGATGCAACGAAATTTGGAGATAGTCCGATATGACTTCAAGTTCATAATAATCAATCTGCTTGTGTTGGGAGACTTCCCTCATGTACTCTATCCCTAGCGTTCTCAGCCTGCAATTATGGACCAAAATAAAGAACAAGTACATATATTTAGGCTATGGAAATATTGATAATGCTACTTATTAGTTAGAAGATCCCTTGCAATCGGAGTCTGATTTTGCTAAGTGAAATATTCAGAAAATATAAAATCGCTAATAAATTAACTGCTTGTCATGAGGTTCTGATCCTTTTCTGTGTTGGATCAAAATATTTGGAGAAGACAATTAGCCATCCGAAAACACATGGCATGAAATACATGAAAACACGTATTTTGTTGGACTTTGTACCTCAAATGCGAATAGGACCCCAGCAAAACTTTATTTGAAAAGATTTTAGTAACAAAAATCAAAGTGGACGAACATTGATGGCAATCCTTTTCTTGTGGAACATTTAACCTGCGTCTTTTTTCTTGCGGATAAGCAACTACTAGTTATTACCGTTGATTATATGTTCAGATTAATGACCACTCACCAAAAAAAAATATTGCAAATTAAAAAATAGACCTTGGTTATATGTTCCTGACATTATTTACCAAAATTGGTGAATTAGCCCTTTTAATTTCTTTGAGATTAGTAACTAGTGAGCATTCACTAAGTCCTTAAATTAGCGATGATCACTCACCAAAAATATACTGCAATGTTTTCCAAAAATATTGAAATAGGATTCAAATATCGCTGACATGATTACCAAAACTACTAATGTAGGTTTCATTATTTGTTCACAAGCTACAAAATTTGTTGAGCTTGGTTCAGAATTTCTTGCCAGCTTTTCAAAAATTAAAGAACTAGGTTTCAGATCTTGTTGATTGATTTTCAACAAGGTTGAGGATAAATATTATCTAGCAAATATTCTTTTCAGAATCAGTGTCTATATTCTTTGACGCACCAAATCGTTCTTTTCATCGCCCAATGCTAACTTGCTAAGGGATTAGAAAGAACCAACAATTTTCAAAATGTAACAGAAATGAAAGCAATTGTCTCTAACGGTCTTGTTTGTAGAAGTAAAATGATATGAGAAGAAGCATGGAGTAAAAAAAAAAGGAAAGAAGAGTTTACCATCTTCTGCCAATTTGTCATTGCAGTGATGACTGATAGGAGGGTGACCTGTATCACTCCACCAGCTATCATGCCAGTCCAGAACCCAGCTCCACCTAGATGGAAAGCAAAACCAGCAACAAGCCCCACAGGAATTCCAATAAGATAGAACGCGCCCAAGTTAACATAGGCGCCTAAATGCTGCCAACCACAGCCTCTAGAAATACCTGATGGGACAAAACGAAAAATTATGAACCAGGCCCTTTATGTAGTTCGCTTATTTATATGATGCAACTGAGTGACTGACAATACATCATTGTTGGTATAGGTACCTGAAAGGACTCCTTGAAGATTGTCAATAAGAACTGAAATTGAAAGTAACGGTACCATGCTGGTGACATGATTTACAACTTCCTCCTCATTGCTGAAAGCAATTCCAATGAAATGGCGCAACGATAGAAGAGTTATGCTCAACAGAACTGCCGTGCAAATTATAATGGATAAGGCAACAACTACTACTAAGCGGGCGCCGTCTGGGTTCCCCGCACCTAGCTCATTTGACACACGCACGCTGAAACATGGACACAGCAGATATCAGGTTAAGTAGGTAGTAGAGAGCGATATATTAATTTGATAAATGATGATAATAAGATATCCTTACTCCTACCTTGCAGCTGTTCCGATGCCATATGGGAGATTGTACACTAATATTACTGTAGAGATACTGTTAAAAAGGACATTAACTTTTTAGATGTTGTAGGACATGATTAAACGGCTTCATACAATTATGATTATGCTTACCATATAGAGAGCACAGAAGTTTCAAGTGCTGCATTTGGTAAGATCCCAGAAAGAAGAACAATCAGCTCATATGACCACCATTCAAGACTGTCATCAAGAAGAAAATTGATTGATATCACCAATAAAATAAGAAACTGCACAGCACTCGAAGCTTATTATGAAGAAGAGTATTGAACAGGATTTGCAGTCTAAATTGTAGAAACTGTCAAATTGAAGGCATTGCCTAAATGGAAATATGAGAGGAACATTTACTTACCAAATCATGAGAGCTGAAGGTACAGCCAACCGCATGAAATTGCCAATCTCTTGAAAAGCTTCCCACGTGAATGGAGCACGAGTTTTCTCACAAGAAGGTGAGAACTTAATGTAAAGACCAAGAACCGTGACTTCAACCCAGTCACAGATACTGACTGCAAAAGCAGCCCCAGCATTACCCATCCCAACTTTGTAAACCATGAACCAGCACAAAGGAATGAAGATGGCGAGTGTAGTGAAGGAGCTCAGAACCATAGGAAAAATTAGGCTCTGAGATTGGAGGAACTTTGAAAGGCATTGAGCCACACTGAAGGCGAATAAACCAGGGATAAGCCACAAGGCATACCTCCCGGCCTCACTCGCTATTTGTGGATCCTGACCTATGAGAGGAAGTAGGTCTGGGATGAAAACCCATATAATGGCCATAGGTACACTCGCAATGAGGAGTACAATTATAGACCTGTAGGTATATAAAGCTACCTTATGATACTGTTCTGCCCCGAAGGCCTGTCCACAGATAGTTTCTAATCCGGATGCCAGCCCCATCTGATTGAAAGAAAGTACAAATGTCTCAGACTGAATCAATGGAAATATAATAAATATCACACAGCATAAAGTACAGAGGCCAATCATTATTTGAGTAAACTTTTATCAGCCAGGTCTTCAAACTAGTTATTCCATCAGCAGTTATGGTTTTGTAGTTCAAAATCTGAGTTTAGGGGCTCAAAAAGGACTTGGAAGCACAGTTGTCAGTTGTGATACAATTACTGTCTGATCAAACTCCAAATACTCAGGTTCTGTAAAAAACAAAGCCACTAGGATTGCTGAGTATAATTAATAAAAATAAAAGAGACTACACATACAACTCGAAAGTCAGTACAAAGCTCTCTGGCATTATCAGTTTGGCAACAGATCTTGGCTCTTTGCAGAGTGGGGTGAAGGATTCGTGTTTCAAGTTGGGGTTGAGCATGTTTTGGGTGCTGTCAAATCTGCGTGGC
The DNA here is from genome assembly GCA_015847255.1 of Hyparrhenia diplandra. Lineage (NCBI taxonomy): Eukaryota > Viridiplantae > Streptophyta > Magnoliopsida > Poales > Poaceae > Hyparrhenia > Hyparrhenia diplandra. Next base: position 10,692 of record JADLZK010012164.1, on the reverse strand, counting down.
AACGGGACAGGGTAACTTCGGTGACCATCAGGCTCCGCGTGCCTTTTGACAAAGTACGCTATGAGAGCAAAAGGGATTGGACGTCACCGGATATGAATATGATCCGGTCCGATCAGTGGGCATCGTCATCCGGAAAATGTGAAGCATCAACAGGACGATGCCAATGCGTAGTGCCATAGTGGTACCAGGCAATGCAATCGAGTCAAAGGGGCCTACAGGCTATAGCCGATAGACTTGGCTGGGTGCACCTCCTGTGAGCTACATGCATGTTCCAATCAGATGAAGACGCGCTCAAAAGCAAAGGGCATCCATCCATCGACGAACGCGGCTAGCTAGGTGGTACACGGCGAAAGTTGAATCGAATTCATTTAAACAAAATGGGAAACGAAGAAGAAGAGAAGGAAATCGACGCTTACGAGGACGCTGAATCCGGAGACGTTGGTGAGCGAGGTCGCGATGGCGGCGCCGGCGAGGGGCACCTCGCCGAGGTGGCCCACCATGATGGTGGAGATGAGTTGCATCATGAGCTGCAGCAGCGCGACGGCGATCATGGGCGCCGCCAGCGCCGCCAGGCGCCCGGCCTCCGCCGTCGCCTCGGCCCACCACCCTTCGGACCAAGCGCCGCAACCGCAACGCTGCCGCCACGGACACCAGCGGCGTTGGCGGCGCCGATCTCCCACGTCCGTCCCCGCCGGGTCCTCCTTCCCCTCCTCGCGCGGGTGCGCGAGCAGCAGCGGCGCCTCCTCGGAAGAGCCCATGGCGGCTGTCGTAGCCTCTTCCAAATTTGCGGGCCGCCAGATTGTTTGGTGGAATCGTGGAGAGATCGAGTACCCAGCCCGTAGGGTTTATGTGTAGTGTAATTTAAGATTGGATTTGCCGTGGAAAATGAATGAAACGCGAGACAGTCGAGTCGACGACCGGCGTGGAAGGAAATCAGGAAACGACGCGGGATCCGAAGCACGCGCCAAGAGTGGATGACTGGATGGTGCCTTTTTTTTACTTCTTTGGGACCTGTGGATGGTAGCCACCTAGGAAAAGGGAGCCTCCTACGCGATCCATTGTTAAAAAAGGGATAATTGCATTTAGCTTTGAAAAACTTTATCTTGCTTATCTGGCTTTTTTTCTTTTTGAAGTTGTTTATTTGGCCTCAAAACAAAACATCCTTGCTTATTTGACCTTCCATTAGAATTCGGTTTAACGGCGTGAAATTGAAATAGCAGCTGAAAAATCCATTTTGCCCTGGCTAGAAAAAAAATAGAGTTTTATTTGTTTATGATATATTTTAAGTGGATATATATATATTTGAAACACATATATATTTTATATAACTGGATAACTGGACGCATTAAAACATGTTGCCTGCCTTATGGATAACTGGACGCATTAAAACATGTTGCCTGCGTGAGATCTGACCTTCTAGCAAATGCCCACCAATAAAATTGCATTCAATACCGAACACATGCATGTCTGCTGGCGGAGTAATTAAAATACTTGAAATAAATTAGATCTTTTTTAATTCACGTACAGTACTATGCAAACATGATTGGTACACGTCAACATTTACCGCACGTAATTAAATCCTGTATGCAAGGCTGGCTGGTACCGCACCGTACTTTTTTTTTTTTTTTTTCTAGCCAGGAGTAAAATAGACTTTTCAGCTACCACTTCACATTGTTAACCCTAGAATTCTAACGGAAGGCCAAATAAGCATGAAAATTTTGTTTTGAGGCTAAATAGAAAAACTTTGAAGAAAAAAAAAAAAGATAAGCAACATGAAGTTTTTCAACAAATAAGCAATTATCACGCTAAAAAAGCTTTCCTTCCGGTAGGCCGTGCGGTGAAGAAGCTATGTTGCGTCGAACTGCTCCTGCATCCTGATGCAGAAGCAAAACCGTTATGATCTTATGTCTGCAAACTAGATACAAAGATTGTTTGTTGACTTGAATCCTAGAATATAATACTTCCTCTTGTTTCAAATTATAGTCGCGTTTTGGCTTTTATAGATGCATTTTTTTTTTATGCATCTATACATAGTGTATAACTAGATGCATAGTAAAAGCAATATATCTAGAAAAGCTAAAGTGAACTATAACTTGGAACAAATGGAGTATAACTTTAAACTCCCAAGAGAATTTAATTTTCAATTCATGAGAAATCAAACGTTTAATGAGATTGCAAAAAAAAAAATAAATAGTAGTGGTATTTATATCAATATAATAATTATAAAATATATATGCATTCGAAGCAAATTTGAAGACATGAATATTGATACTATTTTCTGTAAATTTAATTAAATATTAAAATATTAAAATTACCGTAAGTCTAGAATTGTATTTTTTAAGATGGAAGAAGTAGTGTTAACTCAATGTAATTCTAAGTTTACTCAAAGTCAAAACTTCTCGAGGGTATAAAAAATATGTCAACATTTGTACACCTATAAATATAAATAGTTTTGTTAATTTACCGACAAATTTAAATGGGAAATCTCAAATTGGTGGCACAGGCTGCACGTGCATCACTAATGGACCGAAACATAGAGTAGATTGGAAACTCTTGTATAGGCCCATAATTTGTAACGGCCCAACGTGCATAACTTCGTCTCTGCAGAAGCTTCCTAGGGTTTTTGAGGCGTCGCAGATAAGAGATCCCCTCGTTGCATTCCCCCCTGAGCGCCGCCACTCCCGGACACCGAGGCCCGACCCCGATCCGGCGATCCCTTTCCTACCTCTCCTTAGCGCTGCCAGCCCCAATCACTCACATCTCCATCAACCATGGCGGCGGCAGCAGGCGGAGGCGCGGTGCGCACGCTGTCCCAGAAGGACCAGGATATACAGATGATGCTCGCCGCCGATGTCCACCTCGGTACCAAGAACTGCGATTTCCAGATGGAGCGCTATGTCTTTAAGCGCCGCACTGACGGTACGTCCCTTCACTCCCGCTCCCCTACCTTTTAATCCCATTCGCATGCGAATTCATGTAGTTTTGGACAGCAAGGAGGCCGCTGGTGCTCCAGTATTACAGTTCCGGGCGTGAATATCCTGCGTAGATGGGCTGTGAACTTGTGTCGTCGTATTTGTAGTGTATTCTATGAGTCTTAGATGGTTTGCAGCAATAATCAGAGATAAAGATGTTCTTGGTGATTCAGCTTTCCGAAGGGTAGTGCTGTGGCCGGCATGAGACTTGTACTGGGAATCTAGTGATTAGTTGTAAGCTGTGGTGCGGTGTAGCAGCTTAATAGCCCGCTGGTGCTGTTCACTCCATATGTAAAGGCTACAAGACTTCGTTGTCAATTCAGGTAGTTGGCTGCACCTCAACAGTAACCACGATCGACTGAAAATATAATCTAGCGTGTGTAGCAACCGTGTAATGGCTGACCGAAATCTTGCAGTAAAAGGCTCGTTTTTCCTTCTGCTGACCAACAGATCATATAGCAGTATATATTTACCATCTTTATTATCGGCCACTGATTGCAACAAATGTTCAAGCTCTTCATGGCCAATTAAGATGATCTGATGAAGTAGTTTCCAGTTCTTGCTTCTTCTTTCAGCAGGCTATGTGTAGCATCTTGTTTTTGCATACACGTTTCCTCCATCTCTTATTTTGTCCATTGATATTGCATTAATAGTACCATATGGGATATTTGGCATGATATGCATTCCTGCTACTGTTTTTATCAGGCATCTACATCATCAACCTTGGCAAGACATGGGAGAAGCTCCAGCTCGCGGCGAGAGTTATTGTTGCCATTGAGAACCCTCAGGACATCATCGTCCAGTCAGCCCGCCCCTACGGCCAGCGTGCTGTCCTCAAGTTCGCGCAGTACACTGGCGCCCATGCTATCGCTGGGAGGCACACCCCTGGTACCTTCACCAATCAGCTGCAGACCTCCTTCAGCGAGCCCCGCCTGCTAATCCTTACTGACCCAAGGACTGACCACCAGGTGAAGGGGATTTCTGTTTCAGAGTTGTTATGAAATATGCATATGCATTGAGTTGATGCTGCAGTGTGCCGGTGAACTAATTGTTATGATGCAATTGTTGTTTGCAGCCAATCAAGGAGTCTGCTCTGGGGAACATCCCGACTATTGCCTTCTGCGACACTGACTCTCCCATGCGGTATGTCGATATCGGCATCCCAGCCAACAACAAAGGGAGGAACAGCATTGGATGCCTGTTCTGGCTTTTGGCAAGGATGGTTCTGCAGATGAGGGGCACTATCCTCCCTGGGCACAAGTGGGAAGTCATGGTATACTAGCTTATGATGCTGTTCAAAATGACTTAGGAGATGCAATATGCAAACTTTTTTTGGTGTCCTTTGCATTCTGATATGTTAATTTTGTCTGCAGGTTGATCTGTTCTTCTACAGAGACCCAGAGGAAGCCAAGGAGCAGGAGGAGGAAGCTGCCGCGGCCCCTGACTTCGCCGCAATCACTGATTACCAAGGAGCTGATCAGTGGGGTGGTGAGCAGTGGACCTCTGATGTGGCTGTGCCGCCTGTTGCTCCTAGTGGTGCTGAGTGGGGTGCTGCTCCAGGTAACCTGCTTAATAGAATTTCTGCATCTTTGGTATGAAACATGTTTAGACGACAATGTCGTGTTTAGACAAGAACTATAAGTCTATAACTCAAGACACACTTTACACTGAGTTACTCTTCTGCAATTTCATTGCGGTAATAACATTTACGATTCTCATTCTCTCCTGCAGCTCCGGTTCCTACCGGTGATGGCTGGGATCAAACTGGGGCCCCTGTACCTGCAGATGGCGTGGTTCCTCCCGTGGTTGCTGCTACTGGTTGGGATGAAGCAGCCCAGCCCCCTGCCCAAGGCTGGTAAAGAGAGTCATCATTCAGACGTTTTCTGTGGCTTCAATTAAGTACTATTCCAAAGTATGAATGTCCAAAGTCAGAGGGCATCCTTTGTAGCTAACTAGCTATGCTTTCTAGTTGAACTGTGCCCCTGTTATGGTTTTAAAATTGCTGCTAAGGAAGAGCTTATGAAGATGTGGTATAAGTAGCCTTTTTGTTTTCTGTTGATCGCATTCAATGTATTGGTTCGATTTTATACTTCCAGTTGGTTGAGAAAATGTGATTTCTGTGGATCATGTATGGATATTACTAAACCTTTTGTCCAAGTTTGATCTAGTAGCTGAGAATGAGAGACATCCTTTTTTGTTCTATTGAGGATAGTCTGTGGTTAGAAAAGCTATGATTGCCTCGTTGATGACTTTTAGAAAGGGGAGCTAGTTCTATGTAGATTAAACCTTGCCTTTTATAATTATCTTGAATGAATAAAGTCTGCCATATTGTTTAAAAAAACTTGCCTCGGTCACCTTAATTCATAAAGTATATAGGATGGTGACATGTTGAGGCCCGAAACGTTCCATAGCATGATGATCTGGAAGTGGACTTGGTGGTTTTTAATTTCGGGTCTGTTCTCAGGTTTTTGTACTTTGGGTTGGCTGGCCTTTCTTTAGGTGGTCTTTGGTTTGTGGTTGATATCTGTCTTATTAAGATATGTGAGCGTGCGTTATTCAGCTGCCAGCTTTCATGCAGTGGATGATTCCATCTCCACTATTTTTCCATCAGAAAACGAGTACTTTGTCATTTAGTTTTTAAGGGAAGATGGATGTTGTCAGATACTCCCTTTTATCTCAAATTATAAGCCATTTATACTCTCTCTCTCTCTCTCTCTCTCTCTTTTAAACCGGGCTTTCATTACTCACGGACTAACTGAATTGTTAGCGACAATTACAGCTATGTCAAAACCCAAACAAGCCAGCTCATGAGCTGCCATATTACACAATCTAGACGCATGAACACACTCAAAACTAATGAAGTTTAAATTCGCTTGAAACTTTATCTCTTCAATCAGTTGACTGAGAATTGATACATCATACGCCGACGACATTAGAACACACACAACCTCCTGTGCATCAGTTTCAAGAATGAGTTGGCTTATACCCAAATCAGCAGCAAATCCCTTGAAGACAAGCGATCAGTTCAGACCTGGCCTCTGCCCGAAATGATCAGATCTCCATCTTTGTCCCGTATCAGGAAGCCCAAACTTCCAGCTTTCTCAATTGGTTTAGGGCCTGTTTGGAACACAGGAATAGAAAACAGAGGAAAGGAAGAAAACACAGGAATGAGATAGATATGTAGTGAGAAAACAGAGGAATGGAAAAACACAGGAATCATATACGTAGAGGCGTTTGGAACAAAGGAATTTATAACACAGGATTTCCAAAACATGAGGTGTGATTAGTAGGGCATGAGATAGGAATAAACCAAAACAAAATAGTAACTTGTGGCAGGTTAATTTGCAAACAAATAGTTCTAAAAAAGAGCTCTTTTACTGTACTTCGAATTTCCTCTCATTTCCTCCCGTTTCCTCGTTGGTTTTTTTTTTAAAAGGGTAAGCGAGTCTTTTCTCACCTTCCCCACTCCCTCGCCCCGCACCTGACCCGGACCCCGAACGAGCACCGCCGCCATCGCTCCCCCCGCACCCCGACCCCGACCCCCGACTCGCCCCGTCCGTCCGGCCCGCCCTCGCCCTCGCCCCTCGCCGTCTGCCCTCGCCCTCGCCGCCGCCGGGTACCTCAGGGCCGCCGGCTGCCACCCCAGGGAGGTGCGTGCGGCAACTCAACGGCCGGCGGCACACCTCGCCGCGCCCGCCCTCGTCATCGCCATCACGCCGGCGTCCCTGCCACGCCGCCGCCTCCGCCCCCAGCGCGAGGGCCACGGTGGTTGCCCCTCGCCGCCGTCCAGTTCATTTTGCTTTGATTCGCTGACGCCATGATGTGTGCGCTATTCCGGTGGCCCGCAGCAAGTGTTCGAGAACCACCGCATCGTCTTCACCATCGGCACCTCCATCGCCTCCGTCCTCATGCCTTGTGCCGGTAAGCTCGTCCCTGCACTGGCAGATCAGCTGTTGCTCTAGATTTCAGTATTGGTCATGGTTCAGTCATTGGGTGGGTGATGGGTGAAAAATCAACAGAATACATTGGTCATGGTTCAGGCCAATTCACTAGGGTGGGTTTATCAGTCCCTTTAGGGTGTAGTTGTGGGAGGTAGTGGTGCTGAAATCGTGCAGTTTATATATGCTGAAATCGTGGCCTAATGTGTTCTCATTGCAAAGAAGACACAAAGCCAGGGTCGGTCAACCGAGTTTCATGGACAGGGACTGACAGACAACATACAATTTCAAGTTACCAACATTCATCAACAAATCGCAGTGAATTTATCTGGCTGAGCTATTTCTCTTTTCAGAAATGCAGTCATGCTGTGACTTAACTCTGTTTAAATGCTCTAGCTGTCCAGCATTTAATTGTTCGCTTGTAACTAAATAAATGTGGTTTCTTGATCTATCTGTGAAATAAAATAGTGATGACCAAATATGGTAGTACACTACACTAAGCCAGTAGTATAACATACGGCTTTAATTCTGAATAACCATTATGACTATCATCAGACATAACTGAATAAAGAAAAGGAATCCATCAACCTATCTGTGAAATAAATGTGTTGATATAACAGGTGCTACAGAATTTGGAGTTTCAGGTTTGTTTGTCATTGACTCCATCAAATATTGCATATGAGCTTTCCCATATAAGACATTTGGAATCATTTTAATTTCAAAGACATCACTTGATGCTGATCTCCTGACAATGTTAGGAAGTCCTGCTGACTGTGCATCTTTAGGCATCTCTGGAAAACTCTTTGATGGTTTGGTTCCTGATCTGGTGAGTTTTGAAGTTTCTTCACAGATGCACCAGAAATTCATTCTGTTCTTTTATTTAAACTCTGATTACTAATAGTTTCTTTGTTTAACTCTAGTCTGTCATGACTAATACTTGATCCCCATTCTATTCTGTATGATCCTAAATGCAGGTACTTAGTGGAATCAACATTGGAAACAATTGTGGTTACCATGTGTAAGTATCACTGTTGGTACAAACATGGTATTAAACATATTACTAGAGTTAAGAAGTCCTGTAAATTATATATTGGAAATTGTAACAACTAATTAGATTACTTTTGGTTTTAGGTTCAGAAAGAAATGTATGTATATAGCAATGACTCATCAGTGTTTTTGTGTTTTTAATCTGCAGCATTTATTCTGGAACAGTTGCTGGTGCTAGGGAGGCATTCTTATATGGGATTCCTGCAATAGCTATGTCATATGATTGGTATGCAAAGTTTTTCATCAGCAGTGTTAAAACCACCTTTTTTTCTTTGTTTGGAAAGGAGACAGCTGCTTGTTATTTGGTGACAAAAATATCTCTATGTTTATATAAAATGTTATTCTTTCTTATAGAGCTGCTCAGCTGCACATCTCATGTGAATGAAGAATCATCTATACGAAGATAGGACTTAAAGGAACAGGTGCTCAAAGGAGCGGAGGCGATTAAGGCGGAGTTGCTCTCCTTCAAGCAAGCTATACATGCAAGCGCACAAGAGCAGCAGCTGGTCAAGTTCTCAGGATGAAAGGGCGTGGGTACTCTGCATGCTTTGAAGGGCTTCACAGGCGGTTGATGGCTGAATGGAGCTTGGAGTTTGTTCTTTCGTCTTTTGTTGGTAGCTTACTTTTGCTGGAGGTGCTCATTTGGGCACATTGTAGAAACGTTTGGGGTTTTCTGGTAGCTTACTTTTGCATGGAGAGAATCGAGGCACGGGAGATAAATAGTTGTGCTGTATTTACTCAAACGCATGGAATTCGAAGCGTTTGCATGCGCACATTCAAACGCTTTTTCTATTTCTGTACATGCGCACACTATAATCTCTCTGGTCGGCGCTCGTTTTCTTTTATTTTTTGCTTTCGTGCTCGTGACTCCGACGGGAGGCTGAGCGTTCTTTTCGCAAACAAAAAAACAACAAAGAGCAAAAATCACCGCGTGGGTGAGGAATTGAAATAGCAAACTCCTACAACGTGTGCCTTAGAAAACACCGCTGAAACCAGTAGGACTAGACGATGTTGGTTGTTAAAGTGCACCCGTTGCAAGTCTTAGAATCGTTTAAAATTTGAAACAAATCTTAGAAACTATTTTATAAAAAGCATCTACCTACAAAGTCTTCCCGCCGAGTGTTAATCAGACATCGTTCAGGGACAAAATTTCATGGTTCAAGTTGAATGATAGTATATTTGTCTACTCTAAACTCAGTATACATTGTCAAGAGCACTCAGACCACCTTTGCAGTTGCGGACAATAAATCTGAGAATCAGACACAAGCACTTCCTCTCCACATGTACACTTGCACAAGAACATTCAGTTTTCAGTATACAGTCAGTGGAAACACTACAGCTGAAAATAGGCAGCAAAGATCATTGAAACATATTGGATTTGAGAATGAGAACATTGAAATTTTTTTCAGTAATCATTACAATGCGCATGGGTTTCCATGGCTTTTCATCGTAACATAAGATAATTGAAATTTATTAAGCTAATCATCGCAACGCTTACTGGCCACTGACGGCACAAACTGCAGACTAAGCATGTCATCAGTCATTTCCAATGCCATTTCAAGTTCCTCAGTCCGACAAAACCCATAAACTAGAGTCCGGTATGTAACTTCATCAGCAACAATTCCTCTCCCCACCATGCTGTGCTTCACCTCCACTGCCTCAAGAACACGATTGTTTCTGTTGTTTCTGCAGAGACCATACATCAACACATTGTATGGCACAGCACTGCCCCTTGACACCCTTGCTTTCCATCCTCGCCAACAGTCCCCTTGCGCCATCCAAATTCCTTGTCTCACAGTAGGCCTCAAGAGAGATTTAGCTTGTGAAGTAAAGCATGATCACTGCTTGCCTGCTGCGTACAGCTAAACAATTCAGGAGATAATAACTAACTAGCTGGCTCAATTTAGTTGAGATCACACTACTGCACAAGGCCTGGTTATTATTGCAGTGTCTAGTGCATGGAGCATACCTAATTTCATACTCACAACCTGTCTTGGACCCCTAAAAATCGATCAAGGAATGTAAGTTTTACTGCAACCAAAGGGAAATACACCCTTCACCAATTGCCAAGTTCAGTCGCAATGAACGAGATTCCAACAAGAATATGAACTTGTAGATAGATGTAGCCAAATTAATAGCAGCCTTTCTTCAACCTGACGATCTCGATGCTCTCGTTGCAGACCACCTCGGGGCTTCCGGGCAGGGAGCGGGTGAAGCTTCCCGTCGTGGGGTCGGACAGGGCCAGCTGCCGCATCCGGAGCTGCCACCGTCGTGGGGTCGGACGGCGCCAGGTGCCGCATCAGGAACTGCCACGACGCAGTCCAGCCGTGGCGCACGGCGGCGACGAGCTGCGCTGGGGCGAGTCGAAATGGTGGCCGGCGGCAGAGGTCCCTCCCTCCAGCCGCCACCACGTTTCTCCTCCCGACTTCTCTCGCCAGTCGCCATCCACCGCCCCACCATCTCCCCAGCACCTCTCCACGGCGCGGCCTCCCCGGCACCTCCACGGCGGCGTGCCCCTCCACAGCCACCACGGCGGCGTCGCTGCCCTTCCCAGCACCTAAACGGCGGTGATGGCCGGATCCCGTCCACGGCGACCGGATCCAAGCGGCGGCGGCGGACGGATCCAGGCGGCCGTACCCAGCAAGTGCACGGTGGTGGCATGAGGAACCCTAGAGGCATTTTGTTAATAATATAATAAGAAGAAGAACATATTAGCTAACTATAGTAAAACAAAT
>JADLZK010012163.1:0-74033 GCA_015847255.1 Hyparrhenia diplandra | reverse complement strand
TACTGATGATAATTCTAGGATAAGTCTAGATACCTGAAAATGATATTTTGACTGCTTAATAGTCTCACAGACTCAATGGGCATATTGAGATAAGTTCAATGATTTTTAAAATGACACTAAAGAATTTAGAGAGTCGATGGCATTCGTGGAATTGATTGTAGATTATGTCTCTTCTGGTGGAACTCTGTCCACATCGTTTCAAGTCCAACTTGGCATGAGGTCGTGATTTTCATGGATTTTATTCATTGATTTTTTGAAATTATGTGCTCAGGATCGAATTGGTGGTGTTGGGCAGGCCAGCGCTGCCTCACGGCGTGGTGACGTGGGCGGTTGCTCTTAGTGGTGCAACTGCGGTGAAAAGGATGTAGCCGGTGGCCGCCTGCCTTTGCATATGTTGTGCCATGGTGGTGAGGCGATGTCAGCCGAGTGGGCTACCCAAGTTCTCAACCGGGGCGATTTCGACGACGGCCGGGTAGCATGGCGGCAGTGGGTGGTAGGACCTCTACGGAGGTGGGCCGGAGTATGCGCGGCATGGTTGATGTGCGGGGTGGGTTCGCTGGGGTGAGGACGGTGGGTGGGTCGGGTGATCGGGCTTTTTTGATCCCGACTTTTCTTCTAGCCGCCTTTCTCTCTGCCCTATGTTTGGCATCCATGGTGAAGCTAGTAGACTTCTTGTGACTCTTCTCTTGGTCGGCGCTCTAGGGGCAAGGGCGCATGGAGGATGCCGCCGATTCATTGTCGCATCTTTACCTTCCCCTCGGTTTCGATCTCTAAGGTGGCTGCTAAGTTGACGGAGGTAAAATGATGTCCTTTACTACCTCTCCTAGTGTCGCGTTCTCGATTTGTAGGTGAAAACCTTCCCTCGTGGGCTACCGCGGTCGGGCGTTTTCTATCGCCGTTTTCCTCCTGAGGCATGGCTAGGCATTACGGGGCCGCTGCTGTTCTACCTTTTGTCCATGATGGTACCCATGGTCAGGGGTTTGGTGTCGCCCGCGTGTCGCTGGGTTTGGTGCAAGTGGTGGGAGTGAAATAGCTTGAGTTGTGAGTTGTCAAGTGGTGGCCGGTACTTGGTGGCTCGTCGATGCCCCCAATCCGGCCGCCGCGGATGGAGGCTCTTAGAAGACCTAATCCAACCCAGCGGAGTTTCATGTTTATTTACTCCCATCCGAGTAGTAGTGGTGTGATTTGTGGTTGGGAGTTGGGGTCGGTTTTGACCAAGTTGAGTTGCTAATCATGGCGTGAGTTGTATCAAAAGTGGTTTAGGATGAGCAGGCCTCTCTTAGTTGTATGGTTTTGGCCCGGCTTCCCATTCAAAAAACCGGAGGCTCGCTTACCTTTTTTTCTTTCTTCGTCTAATAGAAATTGCGGCAAAATTTTTTGCATCCTTTCTAAAAAACACTAATAATAAAACATTTTCACCAAATGGGGAACTCTCATCACCGAGTTTCACCCCTCTCATTAGTTAAAGTGGATGGTGATAGTCAAAATTATCACTAATGTTTGTTTTTCAATGGCCTTGTGCATGGCCAGGTGATTTCACCATCGGTTTTATAAGGGTTCGATCCCGCCCTCGGGCGTATTTCCGTGCAATGCATGGGAACGAGGAGCAAAGCTCTCCGTTCAAACAAAAAAACATTTAAAGATGCTTGCTTTTTTTTCATCCAATGAGAAAAACACCCACCGGGGGCATATAGAGACTACACACTACCCCTCCGCTCCAAATTATAGTTCACTTTGGCTTTTCTAGATACATTGATTTTGCTATGCACCGGTCATACTTCCAAGGTGCGACTGTGTGGCTGCAGGTTCCACGGCATCTCGATCATAGTATATCATACGCACCTTCAGTACGGTTATGTTTGAGTGTGATATGCTGGTGTCGCACCCCGGCCCACAAGACGTGCGTGCGTCATGACACAGAGTGTGCACCTTTATTATACATATAAAACCGGCTCGATGGAGACAAAACTGCAAATTGTTATAGGGGCCCTGGAGTTGCATGCTTGCAAACAAGATGAGACGTTTTTAGTGACGACCATGAGGAGAAGAAATGGGTAACCCTTTTTCTCCTTGCACGGCGGCTTAAGCCACAAGATTTTCCTTTTCCCTTTGTTAATTACCTAGGCTGCAGGGACGGAAAGATAGGGGCCGCTGGTGGTGCAATAGGTTTCGTGCTCACACTGTTGCAGGATCTGAAGAAATTAAAGGAAGTTGGTCACGCACTGAAAAGGTATTTGGAAAAGGAGGATAGAGATAGAGAGACCAAAATAGGAGAACATCATCAAATACCTGGCATGCAAGGTAGACCATGTCATTAGGCAAGTGCTACTGTCGAGATGTTTAGTTTTCTCATTCTTAGTGTTAGGTCAAACACTCAAACCCTTGATGATTTGTTCCTGATTTGTGCGGGAATCACTTTTAAAGTAAAATATTAATATGATTATATCATTAAGCCTATCTATACTATCTGAAAACAACATGATAGTGGTGATGAGCAACACGATCGATAAAGTGACGTTCATAACACTCGTCACTTGGGCAACATTAATGACCCTGAAAAATGATGCATCCACACTTTTACCGTAGAAGCTGGCGGCCGAAATCTAAGTCCATCTCCTTGTTGCATACTCAAAAGTGATGGGTAACACCTCAGCCCCTGTTCCTTTTGAGTTTTCAGTACACAATAGCGGCACATGCACTTATGTTCATGTCCATATCTTTTTTTTTTTTGACAAACATGTCCATATCTTTGTTTCTCTAGATATATATACAATCTTCTCCATTCTAAATTATAAGTCGTTTTTTTGGTATATTCATTTTCGTTGTGCATCTAGATATATTATGTCTAGATACATAATAAATTATATGTACCAAAAAAATAAAAAAACAACTTGTAATTTAGAGGAGAGCAAGAGTAATAGCTTTGTTGGCCTCTTTTAATACTTTATCATGACCTATAAAATACAAAATAGCCAACTCCTATCCATGATTTTGAGTGATTGACTCTATGAACTTGTGTAGATGATGACACTTGTAGAAAATTCCTGCGACATGATTCCGCCAAGAACTTATCCACCTTTAAGTCAAGTATCATATGAAAGCATATACCAAAGTCAAACAAATGGCATGTCCACACCTCCATGCATTTATCCTTAGTCATACCTTTCTTACTGACCTATCTGCCTAAGTTTTTTCCTTGCAATTTGAGGTACATATACCAAATTACTAACCTTTCTAATAGTAAAACGTTTTTTTATAGTTTAACATGTGCTTGCTTCCCGCCCATTCAGTTTTCCTCGAGGTTCATAAGGCACAGAAACTTGTCTATGCAAGTACTAGCATCGAGATGAGCAAGAGGAACACAATGCCTTGTCGAAATCCAAGCAATTAGCAATGCATCTTGTAAGAGGTTGTAATAGTTGCTCTCTTCAACAATTGATTACAAAGATGTTCATCCGTAATCATGTCAAAAGCCCATATTATTGTTAAAAATATTTAACTAGAAACATACAATGATCCTTTTTATATAAAAGAAAATTTTCCTTTTCACTTCAACTACAAGCACAGATCGACTAGGTATTAGGTCCACCACTGGTTAACTAAGGTGCCTCGAGGATATGCATTAGTCATTGGATATGCTAGGGCATAAGCCTATGACGTACCGGGACTTAGTCATTTCAAAATTTAGAGAGAGAGAAAGATAGGAAAACCTTTTTAAACATGGGTGTGTCAACTAAAAGGTGATGTACAAAGATGTATGCATGTATTGATCCAATTACAATTGATGAATGATTTTTCACTCATCATAAATGATAGGGCGTACTAAACCTCGGGAATTGAAGACACATGGGTAACATTTATGAATAGAAAGAAAATAATGACATGCTTATTAGGCCTATTACTTCTGCTCATATCGTTGTTATGAGGTTTTCACTTAGTGATAACACACTAGATTTAACCGACACCCAACATCAATGGACCCTATTATGTTTTCTTCTTCTCGATCCTACCCTTTCTAATGTTTTGCTCACATTCTTTTGATGCTCAATTACAACACTCACCCATATCTCATAGACGCCCTCAATCCACTCTCGCCTTATATAGCTCTTTGTTGCCGCAATTAAAAACCGTCAAATTTCTCCATGAGCTAGCTCATCTTCAATGGGCGATTGATTGATGACCATGTAACAACCTTTTCGATCACCGGTTGTCCTTTATGAGAAGTTCCCTCTGCCCATCTCCTCCACTAGGCAAGCTAACCATCATGGGAACTTAGCTAAACTTAAACCCTAAACTACCATGAAGAGATGGAGAAAAAATGACGAAACATCATTGAGATGGAGAATACATGACCGTAGGTCACCGGAGAAGAAGGTTGAGTGAAGAGTGTGCTTGTGTGTGGTTGGGGAGGGGATATAGAACTTGGGTGTTAGTTAATTGGATGTGAAACAACCATATTCACTACCAAAATAGTGGATTTTTGCTAGTATTTTTACGTAGCAATAAAACACTTCTAGTAGTCATAGCATATATGGGGGATCTCACTAAGAGACATTTAGTAGGAAAAATTTATACTAAATTTTGGATAGAAAAATAGTAGGAGAACATCACGCTAGGGAAAAAATTGAGAATTCTGGTTGTGATTCAGTTTAGCACCCCCCGCACCCCCAAAAAAAAAAAAAAAAACACATTTCAAACACACTCTAACATGTATTCCTAATATATTGATAATAGACTTTAATTTTCTACTTTATTGATAGGACTAACATATACACAGTTTCCCTGGTACCACTTATTATAATATATAGTAAGAGAAAATTGAAGTGCTATAAAATGGGTGATAAAATTATATTTATGGCAGTGAAATTGATGCAAAAATGCTACTATTATACTAATGGTAGTGCTTGGTCTTTTCCCTTTTCCAAGGAGAAGTTGAAGTATAAGCTGTGGTAACGGACCTCTGTACAATGTACATAGTACAAGAAAGGCATCAACCCATTGCTTCTTGCCCCACGAATGAATGCAATAGGCAAATGCTACGGGAGGGTTCACCCAAACAGGTTTTATAAGCTCTTGTCACTTGCGTGACTTAATTGATGTATACACGTATCCATACTGATTCATATGCACATGACAATATATAAGCTACATATATAGTTATTGGTATATATACTACTCCCCCTCCGTTCCAAATACAATAATATGTCTATACATAACTAATTAAATAAATGAACAAAAAAAAAGTTAAAACGACTTATAATTTAGAACAAAGGGAGTAGTATATATATATTTATATAATTCATGGCCATAACTACCAGTAGAGTGCGTATTTCTAACTACAGTTCTGGGTCGGTGAAAAGAAATTAAATTAAACGAAGATTGTTACTGATACTTATGATATTTGTTGATGAGTTAGTTTAACCGTGTGATAGCTGGTGTCTCAATTAAAAATGTATTATGTAGCCATCAAAAGGTAGACCCAGGTCGTCACAATGTGAAAGAAATGTATAAGCGCAGGCAAACAACCTTCAATTTGCACATATATATATATAGTTAAATCTGACCGAGTAAGCATCATATATATCGATCGTAAGTACTACCAGATCAGAGTCACTCTATACGTGGTTCAAATTCAAAACAGACAGGTACTGACGACGACATTTGTAGACGACGACGTCCACGCACGCGCTTCAGTTCAAGAAAAAAAATAATTACCTTAGCTTCCCCTGTTCCATTTTCGACTTGCTCGGTCTCAACAATTTGTTGTATGCAGGAATATACATGACTTTTGCACGAATTTCACATGAGTAAGTACGCCTGCTGACTTGTGTCTAGATATGCCATGTCCCTTTATATAAAACCCTGGCCAGGATTTAAACTATGGAGCAACCAGGAAAAAAAAAAAATATAATTTGGTTTGGAAACATTGAAGTGATTTTCTTGGCACCCATGGTATGTTACCAGAAACAGGCGCTACTAAATACTTCAATAACTAATACATATACATCCTGAATTCTGAGTTTCAATTCCGAGTGTGTATATATATCTGTCAGAACTAGAGAAATTTTCAGGATTCAATGTTGTTGTGCTTTAATTCCTGTCGACAACGTGGGCCCTGTGGTTCAGTACGTTTTCAAAAATACCACTGCTACTACATAAACATTAGAGCCTGGTGAGAAAAGCTACGGTTACTGGACTTACTGGGGATGCATCCAAACGAAAGCTACACGTTCAGATTTGAGCCCATGCATGGCCAACGAACATTGTAAAACAACCAGGTCGATCAACGAGCATATATTTATATATTTATATATATTATTATATACAAGTCGGAGGGTTGAGCAACAAGGACACCTAACGTCACGTAACGTACGGCAGCACCGTACCAGAAACACAAGAACCGAGTTGCACGCATGCATGCACACCGACAGTGCAGTGAGAATGCACCTGAGCGGTCTCTCTTGCTTCAAGATTCCAGCCAGCAGGCCGGCAGCTTCCCTGCAACGCATCCTCGCTCCCAACTGGACTTGGCGGACTCTCACAAGTTTTAGCAAATGATTAGCCAGGCGGCAATTAACACTCAATCGTTTGGTACACTTATAGCTAGCTATCTAGGGCAAAGATCCAAGGATTGGAAGATCCTCTGGCTGGCCTGTTGCTGCCTCTTTTGATTGAGAGTACAGACGACGCCACTCATCATTTCCAGCTGCTAATTTTGTTTCTCTCTTCTTTAATCGGGATCTATCATGCCATCTTCCACTTACGAATTTTCAAATAAAACATAATAACATTTTCCTTTCTAGAAGCATAATCCTTTTCTGTGAATCACTATACAAACACTCATACATCGTTGTTGACGAGCACACTAGAATCTTACACAACTAGAATCTGCAACTTCTCCTAGCGATGTGAGGTTCTTCCTAGTGTGTTAGCATTCAACATTTAGTATAAATTTTCCCTACCAAATGACTTCTCAGTTAGGATTCCCGTGGTGCTATGATTAGTAGTGTACTGTTTATTACTGCTTAAAAACACTAGGACAACTCCACTCTTTTTTGATAGTGTTTAGTTAAATCTACCCAACAACGAGCTGTAAAGGGCGGAGGATGCCGCAGGAACCCCCCGGTCCTATGCACCGATCTCCCTTCCCAGCCCTCCCTCCTCCAATCCAAGCTCAGATCCGAGCCCCCACCTCTGAATCTACAACCCATGGGTGCTCCTTGAGAGCTCGGTCCCCAGCCCACCGACCAGCGCCCCTACGCCATGGAGGCCTGTCGCCATGGCGGGAGGGGTCCGCCCCCACCAACCACACGCCGCGCCCATTGGCCCCGGGGGCATGGAGGGCGCCCTAAGGGAACAACGCAGCTGCCCGACGCTATGGCCGCCCTCGTGGAAGACTCGACGAAGAAGAAGTCGAAGACGAAGACGAAGGCGCCCACCACCGCCACCCCTATTGTGTGCGCTGGCCGCCGCCGTACCGCTCGCGCATTACCTCCTTTGTCGCCATCCTCTCCCCACGCTACCCCTTCCATCCCGAGGCAGCTCGGGTGGGCGGTCAAGGCCATGCGCCGGGCGTGTGACACGGAACCCAGCGCGAGCAGCCCGATGACAAGCCGCTCTGTTGCCTCACCGCCCTACTTGGAAGTCGCCGCAGGCCTTCCGGCCACGCCTCTGCCATCGACCAGGCGCTGATCGTGATCGGCGCAGAGCCGACGCCACCTGAGGGTGTCAATCGAGGCTTGCCGGGTAAGGCGACGCCAACATCGGCGCGCGCGCAGTCCAGCAGCATCACCGCCGACGCAGTCCGCATATGCCCGCTGTGAATCGCCTTGGCCCACAAAGAGCCTCGGGATCCCGTGCCCAAATGCTTGGTCCACCTGTGGCTGGGCGCCGACCCGCCGCCTCGCCCCCCCACGCCGATGCCGAGGACTTTCGACTGTTGTGAGCCATCGCGCAGACATTGATGGGAACAACGCCGGCCCCGAGGCTATGCAACAGGCGACGGCCGGGGCCCAAGAACAGCAAGGGCACACGAGCATTAGAATTGCCTGTACCCAACTACAATCCAAGAAGGAGAGCGCATCAAAAAAAGAAGAAAAAAAGAAAAGAAAAAAGAAAAGAAAACTTTATGCAGCCGCCGCCCCCAGCCTGCGTGGACCGTGAGGTCCGTGGAGGACCTCGACTTTGAGTCTACGACTCTACGATTCCCACGCCGCCCAAAAAAACAGACGCCTCTCGCCCGTCCGCTCCACTTCCTTACTCTAACTGACGCCTCGCCCGGGCCGCCCATTCCACTTCAACGCAGACGCTAGCCACGCAGAGGGCAGATCGCCTGCTCGCCCCTCGTGCCCCCATCCATTCGACGTTGTCCCCTGCTCCGCCCGCCCACTGAAGTTGGCGCTGGCGACGGCAAGCTCAGCCAACAGAACAGGCAACAACCATTCATTTGACGGCTGCCATAGGTAAATATTATTCTTAATTTTTAAAATAATTTATTTAATAGTTGTAATTTATTTAGTAATTTTAGTTGTAATTTGATTAGGTCTTAGAGCATAGATGGCCCCCAAGAAACAATTGTCGTGCCCGTAAAAAGGAATAAGAAAAAAAACGTGATGCTGAATTCGCTGAATCACAAAGGGGTGCTTTATGTAAGTTCTTTTGTTGGTCCAAGTAATGTTGATGTCAAGGAAGTTCAAGGGCATGAATCTAATCATATTGATCTCGTACCGCCCTTATGATTTTGCATCTAGAAAAATGCCCGACGATAAATACTTTATGACAAGCTAGTATTCTTTAAGGTAATCATATTATTTCTAGAAGTACAAATATATTGTTTTTTACATTGTAATCATACCAGACTTGCTATATTTAAATATATATAGCCTAGAGGGCACTTTTTGCGATAAGTTCGCCAAGGGGCACTAAAAATATAGGGTCGGTGTCGCTGGGGAAAGCGGCACACAAGTGTCGCCGCCCCTCGCGCCACTAGAGCTTGTCGGTCGTTGCTTCTATCGCTTCGAGCGACCATGTCGCCGCTCAATGTTGATCTACGTCGCGTTGCCTTCTCGCGGGGTTACCGCCATCGGAAGCGACCACGCAACGGGGTCGCTCATCGGTGCACGCACCTTCGGAGTTTGTGGGGCGACAGCCCGTTGGGGTGGCAAGGTGTGCCGCCCAACCATTCCTGGGGAGCCAAAATCGCCGGAAGGGTATGACGCGGTAGTTGCGGGTGATGATCCTCAACCTTGCCAGCGTGCGCCACCCGGTGGTTCGAACAAAGTTAGGCACCGTCGTCCGCAGCGACGGAGGTTGGCAGGGAGGATCCGCAGTGTCAACAACGCCACCATTTTTCACGAGCTAGCGCTGTGTGAGGGCACTAGGCCACCCGTATGGGTTGACCCTATGCTCGATGAGCTCGTTGCCACTTGTCTTGCGGGGTGGCCGATCGCTGCTCCAGTGCTCCGCCCATCTACCCCGTCAGTGGAGGTCCAGACATCGCAGGTGGATTCCGGTACGTCGCTACTGATGGGCGAGCTCGGCCTTGCAGGTGCGGAGGCACCAGGGACAAATGGTATGGATCCCTCTACAGATCCCTCTGGTGTCACCGCCATCGCGGCGGACACCTGGCGGTCGCCTAGCTTGGAGACCGATGGCGTTCTTTTCGAGCTTGGGTCATCGCAGGTGGATACTGCGGCCGCAGTGCCTGACATGTCCATTGACAACTTCGTGGCTGCGTTCAAGAAGCCAATTGAGCCACCGATCCTGTCCACACCGCTGCTGAGGAAGACACGTCCGCGTAGGATGCCTACTGGTGATGGCCTCACCCCCAAGCACAGTCACTGGCTGGCGGCGAAGAGTGCACACAGAAGCAAAGCCCGAGGGCCAGGTGAGGAAGGTGCTGATGAAGAAACTTGGTTTTCAGATCGAGACTGAGCACCTTGATGAGGCCTCTTTCGACGAACTACACGTTGCCTTCACGGGCCTGTTGGCAGATGAGGCCAAGAAGGCGATGTAGGTGTACTTTTGTGGAAAGAAGTGGTGGCCTTCCGAGCCTACGGACGCGTGAGTGGGCGAGTTTTACGTCGCTAATTGTTTTCAGCCATGTAATCATTAAATTTGGATCCAATAGATAGGTCTTTTAATCCTGGCCAAGCCTTGATGTCTTCTCGTCATTAAGGTTTCGTCCTTGTATTTGGTTCGCTTTCTCTTAATGAAACACGCCGGTGAATAGCCCGATCAAGAAAAAAATCTACCCAACTAGCTGAGCTACACCATATACTTGGTTCTCGGAATGAACAAAATTACTCAAGCAATTTAATTTAATCATCTGTCTGTCGCGCTATAGGTTTTCTTGTTCACTTGGTGGTCAATATATAGGACCTAAAATGAACTTTAAGAAGCCGGCCGGGCAATTGAGTTTGTATCATGCTCAATTTTCTTTTTCTCTAGATGGTCTAATTAAATAATAATAGGACTGAAGACGAACCGTAAGAAGCCAGGGTGATTCAATTTAATCTACGACCCCAAAATTTCTACCAAAATCTCCTTGTTCTCTAGGTGGTCAAAAAGAACAAAAAAATGGACTGCAGAAAGACAAATGCTGTTGTAATTCAGTAGATCACACACTGACCATGCTCCCTCAGTTGCAAACAAATGCTGTTGTACACACTGACGCAATCACCAAATGGTGGCAAATTTGACCACAGACTTTTAATATATATACCAAAATAAAATCAAAGGTTTTCCGAGTCATAAATATCTACTACTATGTAGATATATATGCATGACTTGTGTCAATCTAATTTTGGAATTTGTTTTGACGTCTCGGTTAAAAAGGAGCCAGTAGTAGAAGAGTGTACTCTGCTTGCTTGGCCTAATTGCAATTAATCTATCCTTTTTGAGAGATGACACAACTTTATTTGGTGTGTTTCCTCCTTCTCCCACACATAGAGATGCATAAAGGTCAATTCACCAGCAAAAGGGGTGTGCTTCAGGCTTTACATACACTGTTTGGGGAGAGAAGAGGAAACTGATAGCTAGAGAGAAAGGGCAAGGGGAGGAGCTAGCGGTCAGGGCAGGCAGCGCCATGGGGCACCACTGCTGCAGCAAGCAGAAGGTGAAGCGCGGGCTGTGGTCGCCGGAGGAGGACGAGAAGCTCGTCAAGTACATCACCGCTCACGGCCACAGCTGCTGGAGCGCCGTCCCCAAGAACGCCGGTATGCTCCGGCCAGCCATATGGCGACCCGTATTCGAAGAAGAAATTGGATTTGTTCACGTCCTGATGCGCGTTGTGTTCTTGCCGATCGAATCGACCAGGGCTGCAGCGGTGCGGCAAGAGC
The DNA here is from genome assembly GCA_015847255.1 of Hyparrhenia diplandra. NCBI lineage: Eukaryota > Viridiplantae > Streptophyta > Magnoliopsida > Poales > Poaceae > Hyparrhenia > Hyparrhenia diplandra. Next base: position 62,694 of record JADLZK010012163.1, on the reverse strand, counting down.
TGCCGCCTCCGGTGGATCAACTACCTCCGGCCGGACCTGAAGCGCGGAACCTTCTCCGACCACGAGGAGCGCACCATCATCGACGTCCACCGTATCCTCGGCAACCGGTATGTACGGGCGTACTCTTCCTGCCGTCTCTCTGCTTGTTCCCGGCGATCGAACTAATAACTCTGGTTGGTGGTGCATGGGAATGGAACTCCCCGCGGCCATGGCTGGAACTCACAGATGGGCGCAGATCGCCAAGCACCTGCCCGGGCGCACGGACAACGAGGTCAAGAACTTCTGGAACTCATGCATCAAGAAGAAGCTCATCGCGCAGGGCCTCGACCCCAAGACCCACAACCTCCTGCCGGCCTCCAGGACTCTCCTCCACGGCGGCAACGGGGCAAACCCCTAACAGCAACAATCCTTCCCACTTCCACTCCAACGGAGGCGCTGCTGTCGCCACGACGCCCTTCACCATCAGCTCCCCGACCAAGGCCGCCGCTTACGACACCGTCACGGTCACGCCGCCGCCGCCGGAGATGGCACCGGCAATGTACGACGTCCCAAACCCTGACGGCATGCTCATGGGGCATGACCAGGCAGCCGCCGTGTCTGCGATTCCGGGATACCCGTACCACCAAAACAACGGCAGCGGCGGCGTGCTGATGAGCTTCAGGGATCAGAATGCAGGTCTCCAGACATCTATGGACTTCGTGAACGGCTCCTCGTCCTCCTCCTCCATGGATCACGCCGCCGGCATGCCTAACGGCAACGGCTTTAGCCAAGGCATGGACGCGGCGTTCATGGACGTGACGGCTGGAATGTGGACCACCGCCGCCGTTGATTCTGCCATGTGTGCAGGGATGGAAGTGGCCCAGCCACAGCAGCAGCCGCTGCCACCGCAAGGGCTGCTGCAGGGGGAGGTGGTCGTCGGCCGGCAAGCTGTGATGAACGGTGGCGGTGCAGTTGCTGATAAGGGCATGGACATGATGGACGTCTCTTCAGTGTACGGCGGCGCCGGTGCAACGGCGTTCGATCTGGAGCTGATGGAGTCATGCGCGTTGTTTTGCGGCAGCACCGGCAACGCCATGGAGCAGCTGCAATGGGACTGCTAAGCTCACTATCGTCCTTACTCCTAATTAGTTTCTTGTCTTCCATATGCTCCATGCTTCGTTCAATCCATATGTCGTCTTTATTTTCCTTTTAATTTTGATGTTCGGTTTACTGGGTTCTCTTGATTCAGATCGTCCTTTTCAAGCAAGAAATGCATGCTGAGTGACGAACTAAATCTAATTCGGATTTCAATAAAAGTTATCTGAAATTTTATCTTGATTACTTACACACACTCATCATTTGTTGATTTCTTCTCCGTGTGTGGTCGTCTAGCTCATCTGAAATTTTATCTTTGCAATTACAAGCAAACTGGTAACGAACTGCAGCAGATCAAAATCACACTTCTGATGAGTTCTGAGCACAGCACACTCGAGAGACACGCACACCAATATGTCCTTATCTTTCTGCAGTCTTTTCTTGCACTGCAGTCAACTCATGCAGAGCAGGAGGAACAAGTCAGTTACCAGTTGGCAGCAACATATACGTTTCAACCTTTTAGTGCAAGGAAAGTCGTTGAAATTTGTCAATTTATGCAGAGGCACACACATCAAGTTTCCCCGGCAAAAAAAAACATATATACGTTTGCAACATCTTTTGTCTCCAAGTATGTATCCACAATACTCACAATGTTATATTAGTCATTTAATTCTATCTTGCAAAGGATATATATATGCGCATGCATTGCACAAGAAACAAATTACTTGCTTCAATTAAAATGGAAAAAAAAAAAAGTACTTCAAGCATGAATTCACCAACAAACACTGCATGCACATCATTTTGCAACCTTGCATAAACAACAATATTAACCTTCCATCTACGATGAGATCAATCCTGCAAATTAGTGGACAAGATGCAACTATAATGCATCCAGTGTGTGCTATAAACTATATATATGAGCGGTTCCATATATACTAGAATGTGAACTAATTAAGAACTAAATGTAAATATACCACTGTCCAATTTTGAAAGGTTTGTTTACATCCAATTAGTCCGTGCATTACAAAAGATGATATGATGTACCAAAAGCAATGAGTGGCACTTAAAATACTATTGAATTCAGTACATCATGCAATTTAAGAGCACAATATATATATATGGGTGACCATGCACTGATTTTTGCAAATATTATGTCATGCATGTTATTGTACATATGTTTAATTTGGGACACGATACACCATGCTAGCGTGCAAACAAAAGTTACCTTGAGAACATGATCACTTCCATATAGATAACCATAGGTTATACTTCCCACCTCACATCATAGTGGACACTTGATCAAAGGTGTGCAGGATGTAGTCCACGTGGGAGTAGTCGTAAGCCTTGATGTACCTCACAAACTAGTAGCACCTTCATGAGAGTCCATATTTACACGAAATGAACACAAAGCGTAGATGTGCTAGCACACATCATTTGTTGAGTCTAGGATTTGTTGATGGAGGTGGTGTGGCTAGGTTTCCACCGTGCAACTCTTGCAAATTGTTCATCTAATTATGGTTTAGCCCATATAGACACCATTTATAGTATGTTGATTTTGTTTAGTTGGTCATTTAACACATCTAAATGGAAGTTCAGCATGAATAATGACTAAACAATAAGTGATTCATTGTTTAACATTTAGAAAAACACTAACCCTGCATGAGGCAACTAAACCCCATGAATAGTAACAACACAACATATATACGCTTATATATCATCATGTCCTCCACCCCTTTTATAGTTTCTAAGAGCATCTCCAACAAACATATGGGTTTGGCATTTGTATTTTTTTTTTGCAAAAGTCTAGAAAAACAATGCTCCAACAGTTTTGCAAATCTCTTTTGCATTTTAGTGAGTTTGGCAAAAATCAGGGTACTCCTTTGGCATTTTTGCCAAACTTGGGAGCTTTGGCATTTCTTGCGTCGCGTCACTTGCATGCCCGACGCATGGCGACTTGAACCAACAACCGCTCCCTCTTGGCCCCACTTTTTCCTATATGCCAAACCAAAAATAGCAAACTGTTGGAGGAGGCCTTTTTTGGCTTGGCATTTGGAATGGGGAGTTGGCAAACAAGTCAAATGCCAAATCAAAAATACCAAAACTGTTGGAGATGCTCTAATTGGCCTCAAATTTGGCCCATTTTTAGGACTCTATTACCCTAATGGGCACATTAGATTAAAGCACCATTATCATATTAAATCTAGTTAGCTCTAGGGCATATATCCAACAATCTCCCATTTGTACTAGAGTTAATTAGGCAAGTATCTCAATGTTGTAACCCCTTGATTTCTACAACCAATTAGGTTCATTTAACTTATTATATATAGACATGACCTAAAATATATCTTCAGTCCATAGTCAACATTGGCCTCTAGCAAGGAACACTAACTCCTAGAGGTTCACAAATAACATATATTGCAGAACCTATGACACTCACCACAACTATGTGCTTCCACCAAACATCACCTAGCCAAGTAAAAGGTGAGTGAAGTGCTATTGTCCACCTTGGCCATATCTCGCTCCATGAAGAACTTGCTTTGACTACTTAACCTTTAGTCGAGGCATGGCATGCATTTTTAGTTCCAACATACCGAAAGGGCAAGTGTCACCTTAAATTGAGAGGGATATATCCATCTTGACTCGACACACCTTGCAACTTGCTTCAAATCATATAGAACTTTTTCTAATTACCCTATTATGGGGTATGTTTGGAAGCTCCAAAGTTTGACTTACACAATCCAAGTTCTACGTTGGTCTTACGTCTAAGGATATAAATATGTGCATCATTTATGATTTATGAGATAAACCTATATAGCACATATTTGTGGCGGCGTATGTACGTAGTGGGTGGATCAAAACCATGTTCCTAACACATGTCTATGTTATAGGTGTGATACCAGTAGTGCTATGATAGACATGACCATTCATCCAACACGTGTTCCAATTTATCTCTACAAGAGTCTCATATGATGATGGGGATCACATGATCTTAGTCCCCTTAGTGGCTTAGCGCTATAGAATCTCAAGACAAGGGTTCAAACGTGGAGAGACGTGTGGATAGGCCTGGGTGTTAGGGTTACCCGATTTTTTTTGGGTCGGGTAATTCGGATAATTTGAAATTCGGGTAATGAAAACTGCTACCCGATTTTAGCCACTGAAAAAAACACTACCTGAAATTTTGGGTGCCCGATAATTCGGTTCGGGCATATCGATCTACCTGATTTTATAGAAAACAACAAACTACAAAAAATTTCAGTAGCAATTTATACATAATTTCACGAGAAATTTTGTGTAGCATTTGAATAACAATTTGTGGAGAATAATATATTATAGTTACTTGTTCGAACCAAGAAAATTATATTATAATAAAATGATAATTTCAAGTGTTCAACTAACACGTGATAAATCTAAAGATGGAGGCAAATCTTCGGGTAGTTCGGTAGTTTGGGTACCGGGGTGTATTACCCGAATTACCCAAACTAATTTTTGGGTAATCAAAATCGCTATCCGAATTTGGGTTCGGGTACCTCGGGTTATGGTAATTTGGGTCTAGGTTCGGGTAATTCGGGTATGGGTATTGGGTATCGGGTATTTTGCCCAGGGCTATGTGTGGTGACCCAGCACAACAACATATCGACTATATTTATCATTTTAATTATTGCTATCGGTAGTCTATTTGCTCATTTGTTCAAACAAATTAAGTTGACATATATACTCGTTGAAGAAAAGGCATGTAAAAAAGAATAGGAAAAATTAGGACAAAGAGAGTTAAACATTACTGTGTACGTAGTTCGATTCAAACTGTAGTGCAAGCAACAATAATAAGGAGCACCGGGCAGCCAACACTTTTTACAAACTGGCAGCCAACACTTTGATGGAGAAGGCACAAACTATATAAACTTGTCCTGCACTTCTCCAGCTTAGATGTATAGTACTTCCTCTATTCTAATTTCTAAACTATAAGTCATTTTAGTTTTTCTAGATATATTTAACTTTTGCTATGCCGCCTAGATATATATTATGTCTAAATATCTATGTATGTATCTAAAAAAAACCAAAACGACTCATAATTTGAAACTTGAAATGGAGGGAGTGATTCTCTAAATATGTTCCTTTTAGGTAAGGGAACTTTGTGCATGCAGACGTGCTCTTTATTTTGTTAAGTTATAAACTGTCGCCATGATTAGGTACGAAAGCGATGCAGGATGCAAATAATAATAACTAGCACGCCTTCTCCAAGAATATTAATTGTTGAACACACACAGCTCGAGCTGTGCAGGTTGGGATATCTCGATCAGTGTGTTATTCCCCAGCAGAGCTTGAGTAGAGTAGCCATCCATGCAGTCATGCAGATTGTGAAAACTTTTATCTGATTGATTTTCTTGTGTCCCAAATCTTCAGTAACTTGTGGAACCCAACTAAGTGTGACAGCTTAACAGCCTTGAAGTGAAACAGCTGTTCGTCGTTAATTACCGACCGGACACACTTTTTGTGATGTAAAAAAATGAAAGGCGTTAAAAAAAAAAATACACTGTGCTCCACCTCCACCGACGTTTTTTCACTGCTCGTGTTTCATATATAACTGAACTGAAATGAAAGAAATGACTGGCTTGAAAATTCAGATTTATTTTGTGCTTCACTGCTCGTGTTTCATATATAACTGGCTTGAAAATTCAGTTTTATTTGGTGCTTCAGTGCTCGTGTTTCATATATAACTGGCTTGAAATGAAATGAAATGAAATGAAAGAGTAGATAGAACTCATGGCTGTACCAATATATGTCTTTTCACACAAATGAAAAATTTTAAGCGTCATAATAACGCGCAATCATGATTTACATATGACCTTCATATAGTTTACTGAACATTTCTCACATAACAATGTCCAAGACTTGGTCTAGGACAACACATGCTCTGCATATATAACATAGAGGCATAGATCGCTGTCTTTATGTATCCTCGCTCAAGAAAACGACATGGGGTCAAACCAACCAGTATATCTCTTAACAGGTCCATGGTCTGCGTTTCAAGCAACACGGTCGCTAGCCACCACACAATAATTTTTGGATTATTAAAAACAAGGAGGCTAGTAGATGGCAAAAAAAATGTACTCATCACCTCATCATGGTAAAGTATGAACTCTTGCATCTTGATCAAAGATGTCCCATACATTGTCATACGCGATTCTCAAGGGGGAAAAGCATATTTATTTATTTATTTTTTAAAAGAGCCCGGTTACCCGGAAATATATTACTAAGAGAGGGGGAGTTTACAACACATTGCGCAAGAAACGCAACCGCCCGCTTCAAGGAGGTTTGAAATGACACCGCCAAAAAGTCCCGGCACTGTACTAGTAGTACTTGACGATTGAGAGGAAGAGAAGAGAACAAATGACGCGAATTCTTTTAAAACATTTTTAATGATTAATTGTAAATATAGAAGTTATTATTACACATTGGAGATAGATCAACCTGTCGGCAGCTGAGCAGACAAGCCGACGTGGCGCCGACATGGCAGCCGACCGACCCTATGGGTCCCTTCGTCCCTGGGAGGATGACAGGACAAGTCGGCTCCTGCGCAGCCGACAGGGAAGTCGACTGTTCGGTAGCCGACTGCCGATAGCCCTATTCCTTCAATCCTTCCAAATGACACCGGCGAATTGAAGGAGCTGGGTCCACAACGCAGTCGCCAGGTAGCCGTAGCCGAGCGAGTTGCGGAGCACCGATGCAGGCCGAGAAGTGCAGAACTCCGGCAGCGGCGGATCCATTTTCATGGACGTGATCCACGCCCACGGTAGCGCAGGGCGCATGCCGTCGAGTAGACCACTGTCAGCACGAGGATTCACACGGGACACCGCACCAGTGACTGTGATGCGCTCGAGACCAGGACGGCGGTTAGAGGTTGCGGAGCTCCGAGTCTCTGACGAGTGCATTTCTCAACCTCCGGACCCCAATAACAGCGACAGACGACGAGGAGCGGCCGCAGCTTGCAAACATATTCCCATGCAATGATGCAAGCCTTATTATATATTCATTCATGTTCTATCTATGTGGTCACCACGAAAATAATGGGTCTCACTATGAGTTCAATAAAACAGGATCGTTGATCCATCCTGGCGAGGGACTCCTAGGCTTCAACTCTTCGTAGACTTAGGACCTGTTTGGTTTTCAAGAGAATAAGGATTAATTTTTGAGTCTCATTTAATTCTAAATTACCAAACATTAGGACTATGAAGTAATTTTTAGTCTTATTTAGTCCTATTTCAATAAACTCTTGGAAAACATAAGGGGTATGGACTAATTTTTTAGTCTCATTTAGTCCATATTTCAATAGACTCTTGGAAGAGACTAGGACTAATTTTTAATCCCATTTAGTCTCCCTAGTCCATGAAACCAAACAAGACCTAATTATTAGTTCTTTTTAAAACTCATTCGATCGCACAAGAATATCATGTCCTTAATTATTCAATCTTCATTCATGGTACTACTGTCTATACTGAAGAGAACGCTGCTTCCGAAGTAAATGCTCATATTACAATACTATGAATTTATGGTACTGCAGAGGCTGGCGAAATCGAGCAGTTTAGAAGCCTAAAGTGAAACACAGTTCAGGGGAGTTCATATCATCATATGGTTTTCCCATATAGATCAACTGATCCTATCTGAAACCTTGGATTAGAATGAGATTCTCTTACGCGTAGAAACCTAAACCTGCCAAAGTAAAATAGAGGAATTCAGTCAGAAGGAAAAAAGGTTTGCCAACTACTGCACAAAGTGTGCATCAGCCATCAGCCGATGCTATAAAACCTACCGGAAAGCATTTGCTTTATATCTCTTATTATCCACTGTAAATGTTTTCCTGAGGAAACGGCTCTCAAACATTTCAGAGTTCCGAGCATCAAGTAGATTCCAGGTGGAGCCTCCATCTGCGCTCCCTTCAAGAACCCTGACATAAAAATGCTTGTGAGTTGCGACCACACTGACCAATACATTCGATTTACAACGTTGCCCATAACTTAAATTGATAGGCATGTTTCTCCAATAATTCTCTAGTTAACAAGTCAGCAAGTCATGGTTCACAAATGGTAGACTAGTCATTTAAGTGAATGAAAAAAATACTGAGGAGGTCACAAAAGAAAGGACAAAGAACCTGTTTGGCTTCAAGTGAGGTTTTCAAAACAGGTTTAATTTTGTTTTTAGCTCTTACGCTAATTTTTCTTGCTTCAAGATAGCTCTCTTAATAAGCTTTTAGAGTAGACAATCATTATGCAATCCATGTATAAGACATTAATGCTACAAAAAGGAAGAATAACGTCGTGATTTATTTAATGTATATGGCACACAGTGCACATCATATTCCATTCAACCATATTAAGATTAAATAAGACTAATAATATATCTCAACTTTACCAGTCCATTGGATCCCTCTCTGGAGCATCATTAGCTGACATCAAATCATATGACTCAACTCGCAACTTTTGCCATCCTGCATTGTATAAATCAGCCAACATCCTGCATAATTCCTTTGTTAGACAATACAGCAGATCAACAAAATTCTACCTATACTTGAAACACTTTAGATAGCATCTTTACAACACACACAAAATCTGCAGAACATCAGTGCAAAACTTGACCAGACATTATTTGAATAATTGATGAACAACATCAGGTGCAAAATTTTATTAAGTTTTAAGATTGATAGCAAATGCAGATTGCTACAGGGAGCAGAAAAGTTATATCATCAGGGATCCATGAACTAGATCATGTAGACAAGTAACTTCTACAACAATTTTAAAAACATACTAAATCAAAGTCCACAATTCAAAAAAAGGATGATTGAACTTGGGTTATCAATCCAGGTAGCCATGTGTGACTAAGATAATCTATAAATAGAAGATAGTATTTATATTGACTATAACCAGATTACCTTTGGCTCCATCAGGCTCTTCCCATTTGGAAGAATGGATGCCGTCAAAAGCTGCTGTTGCCTGAAATAATTTTCAAAGACACTAATGTAAGGAACACACCGATGAATGGATACTAAAATAATCAGAAATTGCGTGCACATACAATTCCAATTGGAAGCTGTTCCCTGCTTGCAAGGACTGAACCTGAGCATACTCTGTTCCCTCTTGGGAAATAGCTGCCTTCTGTGAAAGACGTATTATTCTTATAATTACTCAATATCTCATCAACTGCATCCAGTGCTACTGGTAACGCTAAGGATGAGTGTATTGGATTTCCAGCCACAGTCACAGATTGGTGTCCAGCAGTTCCCGATTCTGCTTTCAGTGAAATAGCAGATAACAGTCTTTCAATGGAAGGAAATATCTCCTCAAATAGACGGTGTGTTTTCTGGTCTAATGTAGCGCTTCTGCTCTTAAAGTTGGAATTTTTAAGAGTTAGCATCAAAGTTTTCAATGCATCAAAAGCTTCAATAATTCTTTCTTTAGGGATTTTTTTGTCACAAAAATGTGAAAGAAAAGAAGAAAGAGCATCATATATATTTGAAACATGAGCATCCACACATTTCCGAACAGGGCAGGATGAGCAACTGAGTGAATCTGCTTGGCCCAACTCTGACCTTGCTTTCCTCCATTCCACAGAACCACTTAACCTTCCAGGTAAGGATAAAGCTGTTTCAACTTGAAGATAAGCTGATTTGCTAAGTTCCTCAGACTCCTCTTTTCACGGTTTTTCTATTACTGATAGAGCATTACTTGACAAACCAGTGCGGTACTTCCCTGTTATAGATGATAGAACAGACACAACGGTTTCTTCAGATGTTATTGTTCGCCTAGAGAGAACCTGCAAGGGAAGGTATGGGATACAGTACGTCAAACCACTTTCAATCTAAAAACGAAGAACACCCAGTTCAAAGAAAAAAAAAAGATCGCCCCACTCACGCTCAACAGAAATCATAACTGACCCAAAATATTCTACCTCATGCCACTTTCTGGTGTAGCGTTTTTGTTACGCCACGTACTCCATCTTTAGAAATCGCAATAACATAATCCAACTTCTTGTTCCACCTAAAAGACAATGCAATACAGCATGAACAGATGCACAGCATTTGCAAAAGCTTTAAGTAGAAATGCAATATGCAGAAACCAGTTGGGCAGGACCAAATTATTACCCTTTCTCGTACAGTAGAGGATTATCATAGACTCCTTCACATGGATCTAGGTGCATCCATCTAAATATTCCAGAACAACGGCATTTAGAATAAGGGTGCTAGAACACCAAATTCAAACTTAGAAGCAGTGGGTCTGTTCAACTAACCTCCCGTACATGTTTGAAAAACATTCTGTCCACACATGATCAGTGAAATCCAGAATCTGTAAAATTATAAATAGGTAGATCGAATCAATCTATTATATTAGGTGGAAGAAATGCCTTGTTTAATCTTTACAGTAGCATATTTTTACTGAATTAGACAAGTACGAACCACTACCTAGTGGACAACATATATTTGGGCCTACTAACAAGAGAGCAACAGTGATACAGACAGACTACAAAGGCACGAGAGGGTCAAAAGCTCAGATGGAAAAAGTAATTGAACTGCATCATGGACAGCTTTTTTTACTGAAACATGTGAATGAGTTCCCAACAATTTTGAACACCATATGATAATTGATACAGATGCAGTAATCAAAAGACAGAACCTGGAACCTCTCCAGCAGAACACACCTATCAATGAAGACTTATGTTACATGTTTGATACTTCAGCATCCTCTATATCAATAATATCCACATTTTTCTATGCACATCATAGCGATGTACCATAACACTTTTTATCGTACAGAATAGGCAAGAAATCTGGATGTTTCTTCAAATTTGAATAGGAATAGAAAGGGAATGAATAGATAATGAAGTTAACTGAATCATGGTAGTGTCCATATTACAAAGAAATTTTTAATCAACAGCCGCAGAAAATTCATAAGCTAAACTAACCAAACGAGCATCATATCCAAAAGCTCGACAGTAGAATGTGAAGCAATTAGCCCATTCTCCACAGCGACCTCTCCTGGTTTGTATAAGCTTCCAAAGCAAGAAAAACAGATAACTTGACCATCAATTTTCAATTTGGTAGGGCATATTCAAAAGTAAACACCCAATTCAATAAGTACTTGGATTTGTTACTCTACCTTACGTGGATCGTTGTACCTTGGGGAAGCGGGTGATACCAGAACAATGGTTACACCTAAAGATAGCATATGTCAGGACATGCAACCAAAGTAAAGAACTGGACATATGGCGACATGTTAGAGGGTGATTTAATCACAGCTGATAATAGTACATTTGGTCCCTGTACTTTAAGTTCAGTTTCCCCAGTTGATAAATAGCACACAAACAAACACAGGGACAAAAGGGAATAATTTTATCAGATTCATCACTGGCACAGGTATAAGAAACTATGTGGCAGAAACAAAAAAAAATTGTGTAATCAATTGCTTTAGTTCAGCATTTACATTCAAGAAAAATGAGGTTGTTAGGGTTCCAATTCATATCGTGAATCATATTATGACAAACACAGAATATATAATTAGGCTTATTTTGTGTGGTCGAGGTCGCTGTTTGTCAAGGAAAAGACGAGATTGTAATGTTTTTTTTTTTAGTGGGTGTGGAATGCGTGTTGTAAGGGATCTTACCCCTTTTTTTCTTTTTAATAGATGATATGCGGTTCTCCTGCACATTCGAGAAAAGAAAAATAACTAGGATTCAAGCAGTAACAGTATGATTCACTTGATACTGAGTTTGCAAGTTTTGAAAGGATATGACACATCTAAATTAATTATATAAGATGTAAAAAAAAAAAAATATACTGATAGCTACCTGTAAATCTCAACACGTGAAGCACCAAATGTTATTTCTGAGGTAAGTGGGGTGCCCATGCCAATATTGGACGTCTCACCGCCACAGCTGTCACAAGGTGCTGCATTAACCCATCTGCAAAAATAAACACATGAAAGATGTGAGCACTACTGTAGGATGTTCTATCACATACATAAACTGAGAGTTAAGCAACATAAAAGTATGCAAAGCTTGACAGCAAAAACATTACAAAGAACTCCATAATAAGGTCCAAAATTGTTACTGCAAACTAATGTGACACCATGTTCCAAATCAATAGATTGGAATATAAGATAAAAATAGTGACACTCCTTGTGATTGTTTAATTTACAATATCAGTATTATACCGCATTAAAAGTTCCTGTGCGTGCTCCAAAATGGGTTTTGCGGTTATATAATTTAGCATGCCTAAAAGATCAAGCTCCCATTATTTCAAAATTTATAGTTTAGTTATACAAAAGAAGAAGTAAGAAACCTTAGTAACGTAAGCCACAAGGACTAAGGAGTAAGTCCATTTTACGCCTCAACTATCAAAATGTTCAATTTTAGTCTACAACTATTAAATCATCCAACTTAAAGGGCGTACCCAGTGCCGTAGGCTCCCGCACTGTGCGGGGTCTGGGGAAGGGTATATTTAGCGCCAAGCCTTACCCGCACCATGTGCAATATGCGGAGGCATGGGGCTTGAACCCGGGACCTTCCGGTTGGCACCTTAAATCATTGAACCAATGAAATGGGCAAAAACTTTCACCATCTTGTCAATAATGACTCCCACTTGATGAACAAGTTAGTTTTTCAGTAAACATGGAATTTTCACTGATCCTAATTATTATCTTAGCTCATACTCACGTATAGATTCTATTGATGCGAATTTGTTGTTTCAAGTAATGCTGGTGATAATTTGATTTGACAAGCCATCTTAGCTAACCTCCTCAATACTTTTATACCACCTGGCCACTTCACAAGTTGTATACTCTCTGTGTGTGGTGGGGGGTAGCAGCTCGTGATAAATACAACAGCAGGATGGCCCGCTGAGTGTGAAGTGCATAAGAGGTGTCGTGCAGATGTGAACTTTAGATGTCAATCAGTGAGCACAATCAAAAAAATGGACAGAGACAACTTCGCACATTTCCTGCAGGAAAACCATGTAAGCCAACCTTTGGCAAGCCGACTGAACATCCTCAGGTACCATAATTACCTGAAATCAGGGTGGGTTTGACCTCGGGCAGCTATGTGTACAGATTTTGATAGCTAAGGGATATGAGTGAGGAATGCAAAATGAACTTATTTCTTAAAATAATGGGTATGTAGAAGTACAGATTCACTCAAACATGGGTGATATTAGACACATGCACATGTTCGAATTTGCTTAAGTAATGACTGAGAAGGTAGGCATCAAAGTTTTTCAGTGACCTGAATGATTGCTTAAACCAGAAAAGCAATTGCAGCAGAAAGGCATGCTTCTCTTCATCTTTCGAAGGATTGAAATTCCCTTCCTACTAAACAACCATTTGTAAGAATTTCTGAACACCCATCTCTTAAAACATGGAATGCATCATAGCAATTTATCCATAATTTTCTTTAAGAGAATCATAAAATACATCTTGCATTGGAACAAAACCTAAAAAATAAGACCATGGTGAGAGAAGACAATAACAAAAGTGGTAAAAATAAAGTGAAACCTTGGCCAGTGAAACTAATGCCTTCTCCTCCAGTTCGCATAATGGAACTGTCTTTCGTGCCGCCTCTTGTCCCACGGATCTTCATACTACATCCAAATATATATACTCAAGCACCAGATATACAAATCCCATAAAATAAGGAAACACTTCAAAATGAAATGCATTCTAATCCCATACCATCAGAACCTGGTGCATGTAAGGCTCAACTCTTTGTCTAAACACATCTCCACCATCATTTTGTATACTGAACTGTTGTAGGAGAAGTGCCTCTTCTTCTGCCTAGTAAAATTTCAAGAAGTAAAACTCCAGTAGGAATATAATAGCTGCTTATCAGTTATGTTATTTTCCTACTAAACAACCTCAACATAGCATGGTACCACCAGGCTGTTCCCTGTTGGAAACCATCAAAAGTTAATTATGCAAAAATGGCAGCGAAAATGTGTAGTTAGCTGCATTTACCATGTAGATTCATCTAACATAGTAGCCCGTGAATAATATCATATGCACCATTTTAGAAGTACAAATAAGATCCACCCACGTATACACATACACATGAACATCTCTTGCACACAAACTAGACTAGAAATCAGTGGAACCTAGGCCTCCTGAGCACAAGCACGCACTATCCCATTTAAAGCACATGGTTGTGTGTATTTTTTTACAATGGAGTGAATGAACCCAGGATGTAATCCCAGGAACAACTGGGAGATGTAGGTCACCCAGATTCAATTCATTTTCAACTCAGATTCGGCTGATGCATTTCAACTGTTGTGCATTCAATTCACTTGGAAAGATTTCTTTATTTCACTCCAGTGTATGAGGTCAATGACAATTGAAAACAGCACGACCCAAGCCTCTAATCAGCCTCTAATCTTTCTTTAAATGCATCAGATCAACCAAATCTCCAATAACTCGAACAGCACAACAGTTCCAACACGACCCAAGCCGTGACCACGGTAGAGTGAAGTGAAATGTTCATGTTTCAACAAATAAATTGATGTTTATCCTTGATCAGATAACACAGTAAGTTTTCCAGCTTCAAACCAAGATATTAGCACCTAATCAGCACCTGAACCTAATTCATATACCTCCCAGCCCACCTGGTTCAAGTACCAGCTTAACTGAAATCAGTAACCAAAAGTGTTCGAGAGAAAAAGAAATCAGTAACCAAAAGAACTGTGGACTGGAGTCTAAACATGTGAACAACTCTAAATACCATCAGTAGCTGTGCTACCCAAACAAGAGCGCAAGGGAACTCCAGGTCATTTCTAGCTGAAACACACCAATTCCATGACCCATCCTCAGATCCCTACCAAACCAAGTGAGCCTACCAGCTACCGCCAACATCACAAGGCAATGCAAATTACAGTAGCTCGACGCCACGGCCATAACCGAAACAGAGCAGAGGCATCAGCTCTGTCAGCGACTCTGCACCTGATTACCTGAAGCATCCGTGCGAATTCCTCATCGGATTTTTCTTGCGCCCTGGCCGCTGCCCCGTCGTCCTCCCCCTCCTCGCCGATAGCGAGCAGGCGCAGTCTCTCAGAGACGGCTTCCAGATCGGTGCCGTCGTCCACCACCGACCCATCCGCCTCCACCACGATCTGCAAGCACGCACAGCGCATCAGGACCGAGAAGTGGGGAGCAGTGCAGGCGCCAGCGGCCCCGGATCGCGGCGAAACTATGGGGTCGAGTGGAATGGAATCGGGACTCGGGGTGGGGTGCTCCAGACCTTCTGGAGGTCGGGCGGGACGGCGGTGAGGGAGAAGATCTGGAGGCGGAGGACGTCGAGGCCGTGCTCCGTATCGTACTCCACCTCGTGCTCCTCGTCCGGCTCCCCCGACGGGAGCCAGCGGCTGCGGGGCCATGCCGGACCACGAAGCGGCGAGCCACCATCGCGTCGCCCCGCTGCGCCCGCGTGGACCTGCGCTGCCGTCCTGCCGAGTCTACTTCGTAGGAAAAGAATGCGCGCGACTGGCACTAGAATGCGTAGCCGGGTAGGTAAGCATTTCGGCTGATCGTTTCAGTTAGATTTTTTTGAGATTAATCGTTTCAGTTAGGCCATGCCCAACGCACCAGCGTGGACTACTACTCCGGTTTGAACTACTACCCCAACTACCACGTCGGAACAGATTCTCCATGTCAGGCCTTCTCCAACACTCCACGGTGGCGTGTGGCCTTGTCAGTCCAGCTAGGCTCGGATGTTGAAAAGTGGCGAAGTGCTGGCCTCGCGCTGGCCTCGCAGCGTGCAGAGGAGGCGGTAGTCTCACCTGACAAAAAGATGGAGCCACTGCTGAAAACGCGTTAGGAAGGAAAAAGCGTATGCTTCAGCAGCAGGGAAAGCAGAAAAAGGTTGTTGCATGCGCTGCAAGACTCTGACAAAAGGCTAGCTCCACTGCTCACGATGTTGCTCGCGATGGGGAGCATGATGCACTGCTGTTCGCTTTGCATTGGTGGACGTGCAGACCGGTATGGGGCAGCACGCTACCATAGCCAGCGTTGGTCGTGCCCTCATAGGAAACGAATGCTCCGCAGAGTGTCGAGGCGCTGCAATAAAGCGGACCTTCAGAGCGGCTATTTGAGGCCTTGTTTAGTTATCCCCTCCAAATTCAAGTTTTTCTATTCTCTCTCTTCGTCACATCTCATTGAATACACCAAAAGACATGTATTCGGAATTATTAAATGTAGGTAAACAAAATAACTAATTCGACAGTTTAGATATAGATTACGAGACGAATCTTTTAAGCCTAGTTGCACCATGATAGGATAATATTTACCACAAACAAGCGAAAATGCTACGAAAGTGCTACAGGAGTTCCAACAGTGCTTTTTCCAAGTTTCTTGCTACCTTAGGGTTGTGATCCACTGAGAACCAACCCCCTGACAATAAAGCAGACCTACAGAGCATTGTGGCATAGGAAAAAAGCGTAACAGAACCTCCTAATTATCGGGCCCACTTTTGTCATTGTCCCAAAGACCTCGACGGTTGTGCGGATACACTGATGACTTAAGAAGCCCCGTTGATAACTCATACCGGGATCAACAAAGGAGTAGCTACAACATTACAACATTTGTTACAAAAAAATATTGATCGAGTGCGGAAGAATAATAACATTAATTTTTACAAAATGTGAGTAAGTTACATTTGAGTAAACTTAACTTAATTGCGGAAGCTAGGTAGAACGGAAGATAAACCCGGATCATGTCGTGCCCACCGACATAACCTTGGTTAAATAGCACGAGTCGGTACTTGCAACAAGGGTTAACAAACCCTAAGTACGGGAGTACTCAACAAGACTTACCCGACTAAAGAAAATAGGAGAAGACTTCGGGAATCTTTGGTCTAATAGGATTTAAGGTAAGGCTTTTAGCAAGAGTAAAGGATTCTTTTTTGCGAAAAGCTTACTAGTAGTGAATCCTTACTTTCAATATTTTAATCCCAATTTAGTTTCTCACCTACTCTAGGTGATCTTATACTAGAGCACACACTTTGTAGATATTTCATCACTTATTCCATCACTTCATAGTTTCATAATTAATCTACGATATAAGTCGGAAACCGAGTCTCCATATCCAGAAGCATGGCGATTTCGAAATCGATTAACCCAAATTTGGGGAGTTCTTTCCACCACGACATATGTAGCACTTAAGCTTGCATATATCAACCCTTTCTTGGATACTCAAAACGGAACCGCGTCCCCACGCCACCCGGAAACACAAGTACACCTCACACCCCGGGAATCTAACCCACGGGCATCCGGGACTTTAACCCACGAGTGTACACGCTACTCCCGCCATCTCTCCACTCCCGGTCTTAGCGGTTGTACGCGTTTCCGATTTGACACCCCCGAGATCGGGCTTCTTGGAGTATGTGGTCGATTACTAGTTTCGACGTCTGGGCGACGCCATGACGAGGGCGTGCCATTGGTCAAAAGACCTCGGCGCGGTGCGTTCCATAGTCTCGGTTACACAGGCCTACACGCGGTCCTTAATCGACAAGCGGGAAATACTACACCGAGACTTCATTCTCAATGCAAATTACCCGACCAGGTCTCAAATTTCAATACCATATCCCAAAGATGGTTTCATCATATAACATCCTTGTTCATCAAATGCCCATTCGGGCTATCATAAGAGACTTGTCACATTTTGACTCAAAAGTCTAACTAATTTAGCATGGCTAAGCATTTCTAAACATTTTACCAAAACGGGCTATCAAGGTAGATATCGAAATAATCAAGGATTGGTAATGCATCAATTAGGTTATCACACAACTCCTATCACCTAATGCGCAAAGTATAAAGCAAAGGTGATATAAAGCTTTGTAAAAACACAAGGAATGTTTAAATGAACCGGGGCTTGCCTTGGTTGACGAAATAATCCGACTCGATGATGGATCACAATAATCGAACTTGGATCAACAAGAAAACCCTCTTCGAGAAGCTTGGTCGACGATCTCTTGATCACCTTCGCTCACTATACGAAAAGAATAATATATGCTTTACATGATGCCGTGTATATAAACATGATGCGCGAGAGTGCATGAAACGATAAACACGTGAGTACAACTTTCCTTCACGATAAAGTTGCAATCCAACAAAACCAACTTGTTGAACTACTCTACGAGATATCATCACCATTGCCTAAGGAGTTCTCAAGGACCATTTGATAGTAGTATGGTTTAGGGTTCACAAAATAAATCCAAAATTCACCCAAAACCCTAGATGATAAGACATTAAACAAACTATTTAACACATGAAATAATAGGGCACAAAATAATAAATATTTTAACTTTCTTTAAACAAGCTCAAAATTTTTGTACAGGTAGATCATGTCATAAAACAGTGTTAAAATAATTTTCATGATTTTTGGATAAATGGAATAATTATTAAAAATCAAGGAAGATGCATTTTTCAATTAAAATTTGTATTTTTAAATCATGCCCAAACTATTTAAAATTCAAGTTTCATAATTTTCCTAGATAGTAAATATGATGGGAAGGCTACACAAAAAAATTTTCATGATTTTAGAACCCATATTTGAATTTATATGAAAATTGGAAAATCGAGACACTATTCAAATAAATAAAATTGAATAAAACATTTCATAAATGAAAAAGGGTTTCGGGTTGATTTTGGCCCAGTACTGTACACGGCCTGGTACTGTTCATGGCCTGCTACTGTGCACTATTGATCGGTCCATGTGAACAGTAATGGACTTGGCCCAATGAAACAGTGTTGGGCGGCACAGTGAAACGCGATAACGGGCTGGCATTCTCGTTGATGTTGGCCTTGAGTGAACTTCGCCGGGCGTCGATCTTGGCGGCGCTCACACCGGCGGCGGCGCGGCGCGGTTTGCGTTCCGGCGTCGGCGGTGGATCAAATCAAAAACGGAAAGTAGGAGGGGCGGCTAGGAGCTCACCGCGATACTAGAACGCGAGTTGGTTTTGGGCGGGGGGCGCGGCGGAGCTAGATTGGCCCCAGCGATGGCGGCGGCGGCGGCGGCGGCAACAGCGTTCCGGCACGTCGGAGCCGTCTGCGGAAAAAGCGAGCGATCATGACCAAAACGTGGCGGCTTCGGCGCAAGCGGTGGTTTTCCACGAAGCTCACCGGAGCTTCGGCCCGGCGGCGGTAGGGCGGCTTGCGGCGGCGCGGCGAAGCGGCCGCCGTGAGGGAAGACGACGGCGCCGGCAGCTTCGAAGCGATGAAAAACGGGCGCGGCGCTCAAATGAGCGCAATGAAGTTCGCGATGCTCGGCGGCTAGCTTGGCGGCGAGGGAATGCCCGGCGGCGGCGTCGGCGGCGGCGGATGGAGGCGATTCCGGCGGCGGCGGTTTTTGAAAAAAAAACGCGGCGACCCGCCGTCCTATTTATAGGGAAGAAGGGGGCGGGGGAGGTGGCTGGAGGGGTCGCGAACATCTCGGGTGGTGCAGTTCGAGAGAGGCGGCGATGGACCGGCGGCGGCGAGGCTTGGCGCCGCGGTGGCAAAAAGAAGAGTAGTCGAGCTCTTGTAGCGACCTGGCTCCAAACCCTAAATTCAAAATTACTCCAAAAATTTGAACTGAACTCAAAAATCTCCAAAAACAAAGTTTGCTTAAAATTTCGAGATCTACAAATTTCATAATTGAAACATTTTCAAATTCGGCCTCGAAATTAAACTTTTTGAAATGGGGTCCAAAAGGAGGAATTTTGAATTCAAAATTACTTTTAAAATTATGTAGAAACTTGAAAAACTTTGTACATATCTTTTGTTCATCACAACAAGATCTACAAACTAGCTTTTGGAAGTTTTGTCAAATTTTGCTTAGATTTTGAAATAAAGAAAAAGGGGTAATTAGGGTTTTGTCGAATTCAAAATTACTTTAAAATTTTGAACTAAACTTTGAAAACTAAAAATACCAACTTTGTTCAACTTTGAAAAAAATCTACCTTTTTGCTTTAATAACCATACCCAAATTCTTTTTAGTTTTGAAACTATGAAAAAGGGGATAAAATAGGGTTAGGGAATTAGGGTTTCCGACAAGGGGGTAACTCCCGGATTTTGACTCTTTTCGCGTCTTTTCGACCGACAACGTAACCAACTATAACTAAACTTATTTTTGCCCAAATCTATAGCTTAACGGTAATTAACACCTGGGGTGTTACAAAAGCTACGGAATGCGGGGTGATGAAGTCGCAGGAAAAAAAGTAGAGGCATATTGTTTGCTTTGGGTGGTGTGATATCCAGGGCTCAGTTTTGTGCACGTGGTGTCTGAAGCCAACAGTGAGTGTTGCACGCGTTAAACGTGGTCTTAGATGGCTTATGCTAATTTGTTGTAAGACAATTTCTTTGGTTTGATACATTAGGACATTTGGGCCACCCATTATAACATTTGGGTTGTGCAAATGAGTCACCGACCCAAAAGCTTCCCTCTCCGGCGAAGACAAAGGAGAACACCCCACGAGCGCTCGTCTCCCTTCCCACTAAGTGTCGCTCGCTCCCTGCCAAACACCACTTTGCCTCCCTCCCGTGCGACTGGTGTTGCACTTCGCTGGCGTGGTCCCGCCCCCTCTCCCCTCCTTGGGCGCATCCCCAGCGGCGACGGGCCGGGGAGCAAGCGTAGCCCAAGTCCCCCTCGCGCGGCGGCCGGCGTCCTCTTATTATCGAACTTCGACAACTCGTCCGGGATCTACGCCGCCGGAGGACAGCTCCGCCGTGCGCCTCCCCACCACTCCGACTCGACCGACTCCCAATGGCCTCTCGCTCCACAACCGTTGAAGCGTTGCCCCGCACCCCTCTGCTCTCTCCGTCTCGATGGCGCGAGACAACACTTATTCCGATACAAGAAATGTATTAATTGCATGCATGCGGATGTTACACTTAGTTTTTTAAGATAATGGATAATAATATCCGGCCTCTACCTCCGAAGATGTAAAATGTTACACTTAGTTGCTAGCTAGCATGCATGCAACTTCGTTTAATTGCACACTACTTAATTTACTCTCAATATTGTCACTACGGCAGATATTATGGTCAAAACGAAAATTGAGTGTGCGCTAGACGTAGATGACAAATTTGTCGTAGTACTGTCAGATTGCGAGTATGACGAGATCAACTAGGACAAACACATATGGTAGTTTAAGAAAAAAAAAAATCGTCAAAGACAACCATTGCTATAGTCTTAGCCCCGTCTCTGACTTATGTTTTTTCAATGGTTGAGCCAACCTTGATAATAAGCAATCTCCAAACTAGCCTACACATTAGATCTAACTCTGAAATGACCATCCAATATTGACATGAATCAAGCAAGAGAGCTACTGATCATATTAAAAGCCACTAAAATACAGGTTAGAAACATAAGAACCAAACTGTCATATGATTCTCATTTTTTTAAGGTGTTAAATGATTTGAATTTTGACCAAAGTTATATACAAAAGTACTAATATTTATAACATAAATAAGTATTATTAGATTAATTATGAAACTTATTTAATAATTTTTTTATCAAAGTTATATGCAAAAGTACTAATACGTATAACATAGAATAACTTATCTAGTAAACTTATTTAGAGATGTTGTCACAGCACAGGTTGAGGGGGCCACTGGGCCTCACACATGCACGCAAGGAAGGGGCAGCCGCCCTGAAGTCCGCCGCCGTCATCATCGTCATCTACTTAGTCATTAAGTAAAAAATATTTAGGGAATAAAATAGGAAATAACATCGGGATTTATTTAGATGCAAGTCTTCTCCCGGACCATAAATACAAGAGACTTGTAATCGGTTGAATCAATCGGGAAAAATAAAGGGTAACACCCGACAACTTTCCAGCTTTCTAGCTTTCGCTCTCCCGATCCCTAGCCGTAGTGTGCCGCCACCCACGGCGCCACGGCGCTGCCGCCACCTGCAGCGCGTGCGTCGCCCGCGCAAAGTGCCAGCGCCGTCGCCACCTCGTCTACCTCGTCGTCCGGCGCCGTTGCCACCGTCAAGGCGCGGCCGGCACCGTCATCGCCGCCCTCCCAAAGGCGGTTGTGACAGTTGGTACTCAGAGACCAAATAGATCCACTTGCCACCACCACCGTCAAGATCCGATGGCCACTCCGCTGCCATCCAACACGGAGATGATCATGGAGGCCATCTACACGCTTGGATCCGAGAACGCCGCCGACAACGATGCGATCTCCAACCACGCCAAGGTGAAGTATGGCTCCATCCTCCCGTCCCCAAAGCCAACGTCATACTCGTAGGCCACCTCGCCCGTTATGAAAGCCACTAGTGAGCTCGGCGACCTTCTCGACAACGCTCCTACCATGGGCGCCACCGACGACAACGGTACCCCCATGGGCGTTGCCTATGTCGTCCCCTCCATAATCAATGAGGCTACAAGCAATGGGCACACCAACCCCAAGGATGCCCCCGGTATCTACACTCATATCATATCAGATCAAGAGGCTACAACCGATGTTCACCAGCTGCTCAACGAAAAGCCTACCCAACTAGGCGAACGTCTCGTGGCTACTACAATGGCGCGGATAAGTTCCCCGATCACCAACAACATCATCTCGACGACTTTGGGAACACTAGGGTGCCAACACCATCACGAGGGAAGACAACGATGTAAGCCGGCGTCGACATCGACCGGCGACCCGGCGTCTGGACAACACCGGCGCCATGGACACCAACGACATCAACCCCCTCGCGGTCGAACATCACTAGGCAAGTCCATCTCACCAGACATGCAGCCGCTAACTCTATCATCAACAATGCAACAACGTCGCTCGACGTCCTCAACATCACAGACACCATGGGCGCCGACCACGTCGCTCCGCCCTAGATCACCACCACCAACACTCCTTCCACGGGGATCACCATCAATAATGACGACAACCACGACGTCCTCGACATCACCATGCCTACCATCGACAACATTGGCTCCATCGACAACAGTCTTCAGCTCATCAAGGGAACCCACGCCAAAATCAACATCACCATCGGCGTCCACATGTCCGTCGCCACCGGGAACACCAACAACGCCCCCACGAGCGCCACCACTGGCATGATCATCCACTTCCTGAATTTCGACAACGACATCAGCCCACTACACCTGCCGGACGTCCCTCGGAAATCCACTATGGCGGAGAACGTCGACAAGCAAACTACAAATCTTATCGTGGCTTCGACACTGGCAAGTACATCACGGCCACCTCCACTCCCCAGCCGGTCGGCTTCGATGACACCAGCGCAAGCCTCGGCGCAGAAGGCGCCCCCATCAGCACTACAACAACGGAACATCGCCCCCACAAAAATATGAGGTATGTCGCTATCCACCTGATAATAGCGGTACTTCTCTGGTTCATCTGCATACCAAGTCAGGCGCCACTAGAGGACTGGGATACCTCCACACGATGTCTCCTTTGCGGCTTCAAGCTGCCGAGCAATGGCAAAGCTACCAACGACCTCGCGCAACCTCGACAGGACGACGACATGATCGACTACATCTACACCCTCGACACGCGGCGCCCGATACAGTGCGTCTACATCGACACTTTTGGGTTCGCCAACGAGCTCCATGCCACGCAACGGGACACACTACAGATGGAGGCGCCCCACATGATGGACGAAGCGATTCAACTCGCTTGTCCGCTCAACGCCCCCTCACCACGTTTATCACGTGGCTTCATAACTGGCCGACGGACTGAAAGTCATGGATGACTTGGCTAGGGCGGCCCGGTACACCACGAGGGCCCATCGGGCCCGACCCCCTATTTCCTCGGCGACCGGCGTTTCCATCAACCACACCACTACTTCCAGGCAACAATGACCGCTCTCGAACCATAAATACAAGAGACTTGCAATCGGTTGAATCAATCGAAAAATTAAATGGGCAACACCCGGCGGCTTTCAAGCTTTTTTCGCTCTCGCTCTCCCGAACCCTAGGCATCACACGCGCCGCCACCCACGCCGCACACCGCCGCCGCTGCCGCGCCCGCGCAGCGCCAGCCCGTCGCCGCCTCATCTACCTCGTCGTCCGACACCGCCGCCTGGGTCTACCTTGCCGTCCATTTGCCGTGCCCGTCGCCGCCTCGTCTACCTTGTCGTCCGCCGTCGTCGCCGCCTCGTCTACCTTGCCGCGTCTACCTTGCCGTCCGCCGCCGTCAAGGCCACCGCCCGACACCGTCATCGCCGCCCCTCCCCAAGGCGGTTGTGACAGATGTAAATGTAATACTATTTATTATAATTTAGTTAAATCTAAACTTATTTGAATGACGCGAATCTTGATCTACTATAATAATATATATAATTTAGTTGATATTATTTACTGGAGTATAATTTAGTGCTTATATTTTAGAGTGAGGTAGTATTTTATATTATAAATAAATTAAAGGTAGTAAAGCCCCACCTACGCCTACGGCTATGGAAGCAGTCATCTTCTTTAAGCCAAGCTTCAGAGAAGGCTCAAACCCGGCACGCAAACCTATAAAACCCCGGAAGAATTCGCGAGCTTCCCACGCAAATGATCCGTCCGCTCTACCCACCAATCCCGCCTCCCCGTCCACGGCGCGGCCACCCTCGCCGTCCGTCGTCTCCACGCCACCGCGGGGGAAGCGCGGCGCGGCGCCCACCCGCGCACCCTGCGCACCCTCCCCCACGTGTCCCCTCTGCCGCCCGAGGGCCCCGCCTGTCACCCACCGTCCCCGGGTGGGCAGCCGAAAGCGACGCGTGAAGCGCTCTGCCCTGCCTCCTGCTGCCCTCAGCGTTCGCCTCTCGTCACGCGCCCCCTCCACAACCCCCGATGCGATGGGTGCCTCTGCCCCTCGATAGCCGCGCCGCTCTCCTGCCCCCGTCCCCGTTCCCCATTTGCCTCCTCCCTGCCCTAGCGCCGCCCTCCCCTATTCGACCCAACGCCGCCGCCGCCGCGTAGGCGCCGACGCCTCCGCTCCGCCCCGCGGCCTCCGGAGGTGCTACTCGCGCGCGATCCGCTGCTGCGTCCGTTGCTCCGGCATCGATTCGGCGGCGCGGGGAGGTGAGATGGATCTCTACCGCGCGATTTGGCGCCACTTTTGGGCGGGTTTATGGGGGTTTTGTGTGGAATTTGGTTGTGAAATGGTTTGCCGGCGGATGGAGTTTGGGGGGTTAGGACGGAGATTCGGATTTGGGCGTGGGCGGTGGCTGTGCCGTATTAGCATGTGAAGCTAGTTACAGGCGGCGAGCTGCTTTTGCAAGCTCTGATGCTTCAGCTTCTACTGACAGCGTCTGGTCTGGTTGGGAGTTAGTTTATCGTCTTTGCAGCTCCGTTTCTTCTGCACTTGGGGTAAAAATGCTGTGAGCTCCAAAATTAGTTAGATTCAGTTCAGAGGTGAAGATCAGGGTGGGTGTCCCGTCTGAAGTAGCAGCGGACTTTTGGTGCCTCTGTTTGTCATGATCTGGTTCCAGTGATAGCTGTATCGTGTGGTTATGGTTATGACAGTTTATCATATGGACCTTTAGAGAACAGCAAGGCATGGGAATACTTATTTTGCCAGACGACTAGATGAGTAATACTAGCTAGTTGTGCAAAACTCATTAGTAAGGGTTTATAGTGATCTTCCTTAATAGGTTTTGGCTATTTATTGTGTTCTGCCTTTGTATGTAAAGTCCAATTTGGATGTTAATGTGATTATATTAACAAATTTAGAAGCAACAACTAAGCAAGTTCTGGCTAATCTCGTTTTTGTTATTTAGCTTTCACACACGTTTATTTCCTGTATGCTATGAAAATTTGCTCTTCCACAACAATATCCTCTAAAGAAAAAGGGAACTTTCAATTCAACCAATAGCCAAAGTAAGATGAGTATTTGTTGCAATATGTGTCTTTCTTTGTCTGGAACTGTCCAATGACATCTTAGCACATTGTTATGCCTCAAAATGCCCACACTTGATCTCACTCTTGTACTGTGATCGCATATGTATATTAGATGACAATATACAACGGTTAGTCTATCTGTTACATGTTGTCTCTTTTGAGTTAGGTTACTAATGACAAAAAAACATGTTTCTCCTCATTTTGGTTGCAGTTACAGTATGTTTCTGGTGGAAGTGTGCTGAAGATGAAGGAGAGGAGCTCTTTATGTGAAAGTGCAGCCGATGGAAACTGGGGTTTGAAATATAAAAGGAAAAGAAGCAAGTTAACTGTTAGCCCATCTAACGAGAATGAGGCTGCCTCACCAATATCAGACTCTCCATTGAGCCATGCTTCCACCAAAAAGAAGTTGAAGCATGACACTAACATTTCTCCATCAGCCAAGAAGATAAGAGGGCACGATGGGGTGAATTTCTTACCTAATAACTTTCCATAGTTTACCTTAGTCTTTCATGTAGATATTATTTGTGATCTTTATGATGGGATGTTGTGTCTGATTAATATACTGTTCTACCTATAATACGAGCAGAAGGCTTAACCAATGATTTAATAATGTAGCCATTATAGAAAAGTCATTTTTCATGGAGCACACATAGCATTATTTTTGTTAAAACACCTGGGCTTCAGTTAGGTCTTCAGGAGCAGTTTTTTAATAAGTATAAGCAAGCCAAGTGTAAGGGAGCTTACATGTTTTGTTAACATGTGAACTCTCTCACAGCTGAAATAGTCTGTGAGACTCCCACGTAGAAGAGATATGATTGAGCCCAGAGCTCCTGTGGTGCTATTTGTTTCAATATACATGCTTGCAACTATACTGAACTGACACATCTAAGTAAATTATCTTACATGGTTGTGGGTAACTTCTTAGCAACTGCAATTGAAAAAATGTTTATGAATAACAGCTGAGCAATTACATCTTTGTCCAATTATCAGCACAAGAACTATAGTACTCACTCCATCTCAAATTATAGGTCATTTTGGCTTCTCTGTATGTTGTTTTTACTATGTATCTAGGCAAAGTGTATGTCTAAGTGTATAACAAAAGCTATGTACCTAGAGAAGCCAAAACATCTTATAATATAAAATAGAGGGAGTATTTTTTTAATTTTTTTTTGAAGGTTTATATACACTAGCTTATACACTTTACTTTTGCTCTTTCAGTATTTTTTCGAGTGTGTAGAATGTGATCTTGGTGGCAATTTGCTATGTTGTGATAGCTGTCCTCGTGTTTACCACTTGGAATGCCTCAATCCTCCTCTTAAGGTTTGTGCCACACTTGTTTGGTTCAAAAGTTACAAGTTTCATTATAATGACCAGATTTTTAATCATTGCCTTCTCCATCCCCAATCTAGCGTGCACCCCCTGGGAAGTGGCAATGTCCAAGATGCCGTCCAAAAAAAGGTAGCTTGAAGCTGTTAGGTAATGCAGAGGCTGACACTTCTAAACATGAAAGAAGTACAAGGACGTATGGTACGACACCAGATAGTCCACCTTCACATACAAAAGTCTCCTTTAAGACCAGGAACTCCACACAAGACAAAACTGGATCAAACGAACCAGAAAAACACTCATCTGGTGGCACAATGAAGGGGGGTGACCCCGGTATGAAGAATAATGAAGTTGAGAAAAAGAAGACACTGATATTACATTTGAAGAAGCGCTCAACCAAGGAATTATCAGAGAACGCTAAACCTTCAAGTCAGAATTTGTTAGAGAACCTTCAGAAGAGAAAATTGTTAAACATGGAAGTGTTTTGAAATTGAAGAAACATCCACACCGTATGGACTTGTCTCCAAATAAATCTAAAAGCAGGAGGCAAAATAGTCTGAGAGAGACTAGAAGATCTGGCACAAAAAAGCTTAAATATTCAACGTCCGATGATGACAGTGTTTCCTCATCAGAACCATCGACATCTCTTGATAACAGTGAATCACCACCCAAAAAGAAAACCCTCTGATGGAAAAGCATCTTCATCCAGTACCAAGAAAGGGAAAAAGAAAGTGAAATTTGTTGAGAAAAAGCACTCTGAGGTATTGAAGCTAACACTTCGCTATGTTCAAATATTCATCAACTAAATAAAATTTCCATGTTATTTGCTTAGAAATGCTCAAGATCGATTTTGACATTTTGTTTCTTACTGGTGATTTGATGGGCAGATTAGTATCAGTTGTTCACATTGATCTGCCTCCATTAATCCATTTACTGTAGTGCTATGTTTTTCATTTTCTGCATATTATTTTTCCTTTTCATTGAATTTGACAACTTCCCTGTTGTGATTAACCTTTTGTGCATCCTGAACATAAAGTTGGTTTGATCATGGTTTTTCTTTCCTTTTAACCTTCTGTCATCATATATTCTAGTCTATGCCACACTTCTTTTATTCTTTTCTCTGGCTGCTATTGTGATAGCATCATTAGCCATCTGCCCACCCCTGTTTAACTATTGTGTGCTCATCTGGTAACAATTGCAATTTGTTTAAGTTTTTTCGCAAGTTGAATACCCGATCAGATGCTGTTCTCTTATCTGATGTCCTAGAACAGTAATTTTGCAAAACAAATATGCCAGAGTGATGCTCATGTACCTGCAAACATGTTGCAGGAGCAGGGTGTGTTAGGAGACAAAATAATGACTCCCCAGGAAGATCATCAGGTTGGTTGCAATTTACACTACATAGCATCTTCATAAAAGCTTTCTTAGTCTTTCCTCTCTTTTGTCCTATCATTTGTGCTATTCTCATCCAATTATCATTATATGGTGGCCTTTGCTTAGGTTGATCGCATCCTCGGCTGTCGGCTTCAGACGAGCCAAATCAACCCAACGTCTCATGCTTCATTGGAGCAGTTTGAATCAGCTAAACTCAAGGCGGATGATATGGCTGTTCCATGTGCTTCCGTTGCCATTCCAAATAGGTCTCTTGATGGAAGAGAGTCTTCTAGAAATGGTGCAGTGGAGGATATATGTGCTGATGAATCAGCCAATCATAGTGGTCACAATTTGGAAATGCAAAAGGATAGGAACAGTAAATCCCATGAAAAGGAGTCAATTAAGCAAGAACAAGTCAAGAAGATATTATCAGTATGTTCTGGTGATGAGACCAGTAAAGATGGTCAAGTAGGCAGAGAGGATGTTTCACCTTCTAAAAAAGTTGAAGATGAGACGACATCTGATTTGCCAGCAGAAAAGGATGATACCAAGACCAATCAAGAGCAAATGGATGAAAGTAAACAGCATGGGAAAATAGAAGAAATAACAGATAAGGACTACAATGATGCTGGATATGAGTTCTTGATCAAATGGGTTGGAAAATCAAATATCCACAACAGCTGGGTTTCTGAATCCGAAGTGAAACTATTGGCAAAAAAGGAAACTAGAAAACTATAAAGCGAAGTATGGAACGAGTTTGATAAACATTTGTAAGGAACAGTGGTGCCAGCCACAACGAGTTATTGCCCTTCGTGCTTCTGTAGATGAAGTAGAAGAGGCTTTAATCAAATGGTGTGGTCTTCCTTATGATGAATGCACTTGGGAAAGAATAGATGAACCTGCCATGATGAAATGTAGCCATTTGGTCACTCAGTTCAAGAATTTTGAACGCCAGGCTTTGGATAAAGATGTGGTAAAAGATTATGCGAACACAAGGAACCGACACGAGCTTAATGTGTTAGTTGATCAGCCAAAGGAACTTCAGGGCGGCATGCTCTTCCCTCATCAACTGGAAGCCTTGAACTGGCTACGTAAATGCTGGTACAAGTCAAAAAATGTTATCCTTGCTGATGAGATGGGTCTTGGAAAGACAGTGTCAGCTTGTGCTTTTCTATCATCCCTATGTTGTGAATTTAAGATTAATTTGCCATGTCTTGTCTTGGTTCCTCTTTCTACAATGCCCAACTGGATGGCTGAATTTGCATCTTGGGCTCCTCATTTGAATGTTGTGGAGTATCATGGTTCTGCAAGGTCAAGATCTATCATTCGCCAGTATGAGTGGCATGCAGGCGATGCAAGCCAGATTGGCAAAACAAAGAGATCATACAAGTTTAATGTTTTGCTTACCACTTACGAAATGGTGCTTGTTGATGCTGCATATCTTCGTTCTGTCTCATGGGAAGTTCTTATAGTTGATGAGGGACATCGCCTGAAGAATTCTAGCAGCAAACTCTTTAGTTTACTTAATTCATTATCATTTCAGCACAGAGTTTTGTTGACTGGAACCCCCTTACAGAACAACATTGGTGAAATGTATAACTTATTGAACTTCTTACAGCCTACTTCTTTCCCTTCTCTGTCATCATTTGAGGAGAAGTTTAATGACCTTACAACAGCAGAAAAAGTAGAGGAGCTAAAGAAACTTGTAGCTCCTCATATGCTTCGGAGGTTGAAAAAAGATGCAATGCAAAATATCCCCCCAAAGACAGAGCGAATGGTACCTGTTGAATTGACATCAATCCAGGCTGAATACTACCGTGCTATGCTTACAAAGAACTACCAAGTACTGCGCAACATTGGAAAAGGTGGTGCTCACCAGTCTTTATTGAACATAGTAATGCAGCTTCGGAAAGTCTGCAACCATCCATATCTTATTCCTGGAACTGAACCTGAATCTGGTTCACCAGAGTTTCTGCATGAAATGCGCATAAAGGCCTCAGCAAAGCTAGCCTTGTTGCATTCTATGCTAAAAATATTACACAAGGAAGGCCATCGTGTCCTTATTTTCTCTCAGATGACAAAACTTCTTGACATCCTTGAAGATTATCTGACTTTAGAATTTGGCCCTAAAACATTTGAAAGAGTTGATGGCTCGGTATCTGTGGCGGAGCGCCAGGCAGCTATTGCTCGCTTTAATCAGGATAAGACACGTTTTGTTTTCTTGCTGTCTACACGATCATGTGGACTTGGTATTAATTTGGCAACTGCAGATACTGTTATCATATATGATTCGGATTTCAACCCACATGCTGATATACAGGCGATGAACAGGGCACACAGAATTGGGCAGTCGAACAGACTTCTGGTTTACAGGCTTGTAGTGCGTGCTAGTGTTGAAGAGCGTGTATCTTGCAATTAGCCAAGAAGAAATTGATGCTTGATCAACTTTTTTGTTAACAAATCAGAATCACAGAAAGAAGTGGAAGATATCATTCGTTTGGGGTACAGAGGAGCTCTTTGGGAATAGTGACAGTGTGGATGATAAAGATAGCAATGAAGCCTCAGGTCCTGTTGCTGATGTTGAATTTAAGCATAGAAGAAGAAAAACCGGTGGCCTAGGTGACGTTTATGAGGACAAATGTATTGGTGGTTCTACTAAACTTGTTTGGGATGAAAATGCTATTTTGAAGCTGCTTGATAGATCAAACCTTCCATCATCCGTGGCCGAAGGTACTGATGGGGACATGGACAATGATATGCTTGGTACTGTGAAGGTAATTTGATCTGTATGCCTAATTGCCTATTCCTAAAGGGTGATTATTTATGAATTTCTTTTGGTAAATTATGATATCATGATTTTGTTACTATCTATGTGTCAAAATTGTTGGTAAATATGTAATCTGTTGTCAGTATTATGTTACAAAGTAGTATGTCCACAAAATTTGGATCTTCAATTTTTACCACATGAATTAGTACTCCATCCCAAGTAAGTTGTTTTGGTAGGTACATAGCTTTTGCTACTTACACTTTTGGGAAGGAAGGAGTACATATTTACATTTTATGGACCCCTATGTGCCGACTTGGTGCTAGGAAACACCATCCCACCTAGCAGATTTATCCTGCCCAGGCACCTGCCAGGACCTAATTAGATGCTAGGTTGCCATTTGACTCCTTAGTGGATCACCTCTGTTATCTTTTTTTTTTTTTTTTTTTTATATATGGTGGTCTAGGTTTTACTTTGTGCTATTCATAGTTTCTCATTGGAGATCTTTCTAACACTTTCTCTTTACTTCCCTCTGTTAAACAGTCAATAGATTGGAACGATGAGCTGAATGACGACCCTGGTACAAATGAGGATATTGCACCTATTGATAATGATGGGAGCGAGCAAGCATCTGAATCAAAGCAAGGTGCTACTAATCGTCCAGAAGAAAATGAATGGGATAAACTTTTACGTGTCAGGTACTCTGGAATACCGTATGCACTTGTATCTTTTTGTCTAACAATCCCATCATTCTGAGGGTTAAGTAGGTGCGATGTGATGGTCCTAATGACGTACCTAAAAATCTAACCTCATTTTTAAAAAGTGTACTTGTCAGAAAGGAAAACAAATGGAAGAATGAGTACTCCAACACGAGCATGCATAGTAAATAATAATTGAAAAGTGTGGTTTATCAACTTTTATGCTTTATGCCATTATAATGCCATATTGGAGGCAAAGTTTGTGTTATTTCTTATTTACTAGGGGGAAAATGTACTTGCATGCACCATTCTTGATTTGTATGGTGGATGCAGTTGTGCTGAATAGACAGAGTTTGGTGCCCATATGGGCATCAAAATATCTTTGAACCTAGGAAATTGTTCACAGTGAAAATGTATCTACCTACTTGAACATATTTTGGTGAGACAAGGAAATGCCTGGGTTCCTCTGTTGCAATAATTGATCTGCTTGCTTAGTGTGCTCTTTCTCTCTTTGGTTTCTCTCTTTGGACCTTGAGGAATACTATAATAATAATAATGTTATTCAGATGGGAGCAATATCAAATAGAGGAGGAGGCATCTCTTGGCCGAGGCAAACGTTTAAGGAAGGCTGTTTCTTACAGAGAGACATTCGCAACACTTCCTAATGAAGCCTTAAGTGAGGTATTTTCCTGTTGGACTAACCTTTCTGTGCATATTTCTCACGCTTCATGAGGAAGCATTGATGATTCATTTACTGCTTTGCTACTAACTACATCGAAAACTGATAAAAATCACATAGATTTGTCCTATACTAAACACCCCCTCAGTTTTCAAATATATGGCACTTTTCACCAGGTAAATGCAACAAGGAAACCCTATTGTCTTGGGCTTAAATGTGACAGGAATACCCTCTAATAGTAACACACTCTCAAATATGGCGGCATCCCTATGGTTGCATAGTAAACTCATTTAAGCCACGTGAACTTTTCTGAAAAGTATGTGTTGTCGTACAAGTTTGAGGCTCATCTCACTCCTTCATACGATGCAGATTTGGTGCCCAGGGGTGGTTGGCGCCCTCATTAAATAAAAATATCATGTTGCAATGGAAAAATCACGTTTTAGTACTCCCTCCGTTCCAATACTTGCAATTCTTTGACTCATATAAACTGTGTTTGACCTCTCGTCTTATTCAACTTTTTTTAGTAAATATTACCACTTTTGTTATGACTTATTACATCACTAAAGATATTGTAATGACGTTTTGTTTGTTTTATAATTTACATAAAAATTGAATAAGGCGAGCAGTCAAACACAGTTAAAGAATTGCAAGTATTGTGGAACGGAGGGAGTACATATAAAAAGCGTATAGTTGCAACAATTCAGTTTGAAATTCATAATAGATGTCAATACACGAAATAGACGCAGCCAGTTAGCACTGTTCATCATGTGCTGACAGTGACACTAGTCTTTTTGAGACATCAAGGATGAATTACAAACTGAATTGTTACGGTTGGTGTACTGCATACATGATTTTTGTGATGATTTTTTGAAACGTTGCAACATGATATTTTAATTAAAGAGGACACCATCCCCCATGGGCGCCATATAATCTTTGTTCTTCATAATGATTGCTGTGACTAATATGTGTACATGGTATGGGAATATGTGAGCACTCATTATTTATTGAGTGAATTGCATTGTGGGTACATCAGCTTGTGTATGCCTTGGACTGGGCTACTAGGATTCACATGCATTAGGAATCAATTTTAGAGTATAGAAGATATGGTTAGTCGAAAGGCTCATGTTTTCCTCCATAGTTCACATGAATAGCGCGTGTAAATTAATTTGTCTTGTGTAATATTGCACACTCCAAAGATATTTGTATGTATCGTTACTTTTCATTTGCTGTTGTCCTTTCATGCTTATCTTCCGACTGTTTATGATACCTTGCAATGATTTGCTGATATTGCTATGTAGGACTCTGATGAGGGAGATGAGCCAAAGAGAGAATATACAGCAGCTGGACTAGCCTTGAAGGAAAAATAGTATGCCCTCTTCTCTACTCTCTCCCTCGCTTTCTGTCACATGTGGGATTTTGGCCCATATGCTAGCTTGCAAAGGTGCAATTTTTATCTTTAGGCACTGATCTGCCTCTGCTTTTGGCAGTGGAAAGCTTCGAGCTAGACAAAAGGAAAGGATTGCCCAGCGACACATCATCAAGAACTATGCTGATGATAATCTTGAAGAGTTCATGACTCCATATGACCCTATTTCTAATGAACCTGCTGAAAATCCCTTGATAATTGTAGAAGACCCAAATTCTTCACAGCTATCTGGTGCTAAGCGTTTTGGTGAATCAACTGGAGAAATGAGGCAATCCTCCAAGAAATCGAAGAGATATTCTGAAATCCCTCAGGATGTTTATGCCAGAATTCCTGGCAACGCTGCATCATCCAAGTACCACTCAAAGGCCACCGATGTCTTGAATCCAGGGACCCCAAATCACCTGCTACCTGTACTTGGCCTTTGTGCTCCAAATGCTGATCAGGTGAACACACACAAAAACTCACCAAGCATAAAGGAGCATAAAAGGGCTAGTGGGGGCGTAGTCAGCAAACAACTGTCAACTTCTGCTGACTATTCTAATGAGCATAGAAGCGAAGCCCAACCAGCTTCTGATAAGGCCATCTTTCCTGGTGCATCTGAGGAGGCTTTGCGAAGGATAAGTAACATGATTCCAGAAAGTTATTTTCCCTTCAGTCATGTATGTCATCTTCCCTAATCTGGCACCCAGTCAATTAATTGTTCATATAGTCAGTTTCTTGATTTATCATTCTTCTTTGGGGCATTTGTTTCTGGACAAGTCAAAACTTTTAAGGGTAGCACTTTCTTACTTCTTTATTATTTACCACATAGCTCAGTTTTGATATTTGATTTTATGGGTAGCACTAATATAGCAAATAAAATCATTCTCAAGAGGAGCATACCTGTTTTTTTTAATTATTATTATCAAGTAAAGAGCAGTATTAGCAAGCAGGAAAAAAATAACACTACTTCTTATGTGCAGATTCCTCCAATATCAGGGAAAGGGGTTGATCCTGTTGAAAATCCTGGACCCTCCATTGCATCATTTCAAGGGGAAACTGGGTCTTCCAAACTTCAGTCTGGAAGACAACACTACATAAGCATGTTAAGCCTGTACCTGATATATTTCCTAACATGTCACTGGGTGCTCATAAGGATTATATTCGTAGTTCTGTCCCAGAGTTGCCAGATAGTTCATTGTTACCAAACTTCATGGCAGATATTGCTGGTACTTGAAGCAAAAGTCATTTATGTCTGGTCTACTTCCTGGGCTGGGTCTTAGCCCAGGGCAACCAATCCATTCAGCTATGCCTGATAATCACAAGAAAGTCTTGGACAACATAATGATGCGAGCTCAGTATGCTTCAAACAAATTCTTGAAGAAGAGATCAAAACTAGATTATTGGTCAGAGGATGAACTTGATGCTCTGTGGATAGGAGTCCGTAGGCATGGAAGGGGAAATTGGGATGCTATGCTTAGAGATCCGAAGTTGAAGTTTTTGAACAACCGAACTAGTGAAGAGCTGGCCTCCAGATGGATTTTGGAGGAGCAAAAATTATTGATGAACCTATGTCTACCGCCACCAAACGTTCTAACTCAACAGCATTCCCTGGAATATCTGATGCAATGATGTCTCGGCGCTGAATGAAAGTAATTTCTCTAAAATGAGGATGGAGCAGCCTAAGTTGCAGTCCCACTTAACTGATATTCAGTTAGGTTCGAGTGATATCCTATCCAGATTTCCTCATATTGAAGCTGCTAATTACATTAACCCAGGGGAGGGTGGCACACCTCAGATACCATGGCAGGATTTCAAGCATAGATCAAGTTATGGTGGAGATTTTCCTGGCGGTGCATTTGACAAGTTGGAGAAACCTGATGTTGGACCGATCCCACCATTTATGCCAAATCCTTTCATGACTGATAGCATTGGTTCACTTCCCATAAACAGAAAAAACAGTAGTTCCATTCCGCAAAGTGAAATCAGGTCAAGTTCTCGTGAGAACATTTTGCTTCATGAGATGCAGCGTCGTGTGAGGTCAGGCAAACAACCCATTGAGATGAATCTCAACCACATAGACCACTCAAACTCTCAGCTTGATAATACTAGTGACCTTGGAGGTTTAAAATCAAACAAGTTACCTCATTGGCTTCAGGAGGCTGTACGGGCTCCTTCATCCAAGCCACCTGAACGTGAGCTACCAGCAACTGTTTCAGCAATTGCTCAGTCTGTGTGCCTTCTTCTTGGAGAACAAGAACCATCATTACCTCCATTCTTGATCCCTGGAACCCCTCTTTCTCGTCCTAAAGATCCAAGGATTAATTCAAAGAAGAGGAAACTCCGCAAGGCTCAGCAATCTACCTTTCATGTAGAGCATTCCAAAATTGGATCTGGTGAAGGTGATTGTGTCACTACCCCAGCACCCCTGTCCATTGAAGCTTCAGCAGCCCCTCGTGTCGATTGCAATGATGGTGCGCCTTCACTCAACTTGAACTCTGCATCGTTGTCATCTTCAGCTGGCAGCAAGGGGCTAGATGAGTTACCTCCCACATTTGAAGAAGCAAACCAAACCGTGGATGCTTCAGAAGCTCTTGCAATCAAGTCGGATGCTACTGAAATTGGTTGTCAGATAACTGGTTCCTCTCCTGACAAAGCTAGCGAATCTTCTGGGTCACTAGTGAAAGATAGTCCTGACGCTGGAGTCAGACTGCAAGGATCGGATAACTCAGCTATGGCATTTTCTGCACTCCCACTTGATGAAGCGCCTGGAACAAGCAGCGGAGCAGCTGGCACGCCTGTGGCATGTGATGGCAATGACTTGAAAGAGGATGTTCCACTAGATAACACTGAAAGCACCGGGAATCTGGAGCCGACGGATGAACTCGCTCCTCTCGCAGACACAGATGTGATCGTCACATCAAGTTCATTATATGCTAAAACAGCCAACAAAGATATAGACGATAGAGTGGATGAAATGACCTCAGATGAGCATTAGACTCGAGCCAGTTAGCTCGGTATTCCTTTCTCTTCCGTTCAGCAAAACAGTGGGATTTTCCCACTCCCATTGTTTCCAGTGTTGATGATCTCATGTTGTGTAATGCTTTAGTGCAGAGTGCAGATAGGATAAAATCTAAGGACTAGTGGTACTTGTTAGCGCAGTAGTAGTTGGGCACTAGTCCGTCGGGAGCAACTCTTGGAAACCTGTATACAAGAAATGTATATTTTGCTAACATGGTGTTGGTTGGGTGTGTAGACTGTAGACCCCTATTCATTTATTTATGCGTATATGGTTTAGTAATTTGCCGTCTATCTAGCGGTGGCTGTAAGAGTGACATGATGATGATATTGCCTCGCCTTGAGTGGTAGCCTGATAGAACATGAAACTCGCTGCCCCCCAACTGTTATTGATAACTGTAGTGGATGCATTTATGGTTGGCCTACATGCCTTGGCAAAGAGAAGCTGATTGCTGTGTTTATTTCGTTAGTTTTGACTGTTCTGCTTTCTCTAAGCAGTGTATTTATTTCGTTCAGCGTTTTGACTGTTTTGAGAAGTCCTCAGCTTCATTGTTCGAAAAGTCCTGACCTCACAACTAGTTGTGCATTTGCTTTGTTTGTCACTATAAAAAGTCCTCATGGTCTATCAACTACCGTTGTGCAATTCACGTCTTCAACTTAGAAAACTTCAGGGTGGTATGGTACAGTGGTAGTGGAGTACAACTACCCTAATTACTTTACAAGCAGGAGAGGATCACGAGGACCTCCGTCACTAGCTAATTTACTGAGGGTGGTATGAAGTGCGATGGTAGTGAATGAGTACTACTACTAATGGTATTGGCTTATCTTTAGGGTGCTTCTGGGATCAGGCTATGCATGAGTGGTGTCTTTGATGCTTTGAGGGCTCCTTACGGTGATGGTGCATTGTTGTCCCTTTTGATGGTCTTTGTGCACTTTTCTTGAATGCGAATGTCTCCCTTCTCATTTTATAGCGAGAGAGAGGGGTCTTTGGATATGTCTTGACCTTAAAAAACTTCTTCATGGATAGGCTTTGGCGTCCCTTCGTGTTTATCTACATTGTCCTTCGTCTTCAATAATTGGTGGCGGTCTTCATGGATATCTTCAGGCGAGGCTTCGTGCTCACGATACCACACTAACACCAACTAATTTCTATATCAATATGATATTCTTGAATATTCTTGAGTTATTACAGCACTATTCAAATTTGGGAATATGAACAAAGCACTCTCTGTGAGAGGCTCAGGCAAGCTTTAAATATTATATTCAGGGCACTACTCAATGTAATATAATATTTAAGGAATCTTACTCTGATGCGTGCAAGAGTTATATAATATTCAAGGTTACTGTATGATGAGGGCGACACTTGATTATTAGTGCGTGATTATTAGTGAGATTCGTGATTATGCGTGCGATATTTCACGGGATCTTTGCAAGGTTGGCGAGACCGGACTTTACGCCTGCGTGCGACTTATGCTTGTGTTGATCCTACTCGGTACTCACCGTATGCATCACTAACTTCGCTTGAGAACCGGGCTAACCCGGTCTCCTCCCAAACTAACCCCGCCAAGCTCACACAGGACTCTGACCCTATCGTTTCCCCAGGCAGTTCCACCCGAAGGGAACACTTCTCGCTTTCAGAGTTCTCTACAAACGCCTCCAACTGGGCTAACACGAGAACAATACAAGTAGAGGTTTCTCCTGTAGGGTCCCTAGCATAGAGACTTCGCCCCATATGAACCGGCTTAAAGGAAAGCGAGGGGATTATAAACGGAAAAACTTCGGTCCATTTCACGAGCAAGCTTACATACAGTTTTCCCTTTCGGGAAACCCCAAGCACTTAGCACAAACCTGATTACCTTACAAGCGAGGGAGAGGATTACGAGGACCTCCGTCACAAGCTAATTTACAAGGGTGGTATGGTACAGTGGTAGTGGAGTACTACTAGTAGCCACCGTTCCTCTAGGCGCTCGCCTAGGCGGGATTAAGAGCGCCTAGGCGCTAGTCGATGGGTACCGTGGAGCCTAGGGGTAGTCGGACCCCTAGGCGGGTGTCATGGGGTGCGGGTGCATGGTCGCATTTGGGGAGTTGGGAACATGCAATGGCCAGCAGCCCGAGGGAGTCTTAGAAGTGAATGACTAGCATTAGGCGGCTGAGGTTTAGCTATTAATAGCAATTAAGCAGATTAAAAGGGGTTTAGCTATTAATAGCAATTAAGGAGTTGAAAGGTTAGAGTTAATGAAAGGGAGAGAAACGAGGAGCTAAAGGGTCAGGCTAGAGGAATTGGAGGGTCGGGCCTTTTTCCCTTTCTCCTTTTCATGACCCCTCATTTCCTCTCTTTTTTTTTCTTTTCTTTTAAGTATTTATATATGATTATTCATCGTTTAGAAAACGTCTAGCAACGCCTAGGCATGATTACTCCCGACTAGATGCTAGGCGGAGGGTAGCGCCTAGAATCCGCCTAGCGCCTAGCGAAACGAGGGACTAGTAGTGGTATTGGCTTGATCTTCAGGGTGCTTCTAAGATCAGGCTATGCATGAGTGGTGTCTTTGATGCTGAGGGCTCCTTCTGGTGATGGTCTGTGTGTCCCTTTTAATGGTCTATGTGCACCTGCTGAATGCGAATGTCTCCCTTCTCGTTTTATAGCGAGAGAGGGGTCTTTGGATATGTCTTCAGCCTTCTGAAAACTTCTTCATGGATAGGCTTTGGCGTCCTTCGTCTTCAATAATTGGTGACGGTCTTCATGGATATCTTCAGGCGAGGCTTCGTGTCGTGCATGCATGGCTTCTGAAGGATAAAGACTAAGCGTCTTTAAATATAGATCTTTAGTGTTGCGGGATAACGACACTCTTCAAGGCTTGACTAAAATATTTACGGCATACATCGTCCTTGAATTCACGATGAAGTCTGATGAGTCTTCGGATGTTGACGACGAGAGCCGATGTTTATCTTATTCAACCGTATGAATTATCTTTAATCATATTTTTTGAAAATTATTCACGGGTATTAGGTATGGCCTTCCAGGCTACAACACTTTTCTGGTTTGGGCAGTAACTGAACAATCTAGCTACTTGATTGGTGTCGACTCGTATGTAGGTCCTATTAGCTAGATTCCACATCACAAAGAGACCATCATTTTATTGCACATGATATTTTTTGCTTCTTGTTTGGAAACTTTGGTTGGATTTTGAATTATTAACACGAAATTGAAACATGACAATGATGTGGAAATAAGTTAGCAAAATATTGCTAGCTGGTTTTGTTCACTGTGGTTGAATCTGCCTGGAGTTCAAGTAAGAGGTCGTTAAATGATATTACTTGTGTTGTTAATAGGTGGAAGTTGGATGTCCATAGATATCTAATGGATATCTTCTAGTTCAAAAAATGAACTAGGAATGCATTTTCCCTCATCAAAATTTGAATTTCGAGTTCATTTGCTAAAATCTATAGATGTGTAACTTCTGCTCTGTCTTCCACCTCTAGTTGTCACTGATATATTAATTATACAGATAATGAGAGAGAGATTAGTAAACAAACATAAACTGAGAACATAAACTAATTTCAATTGTTGGAGACAAAACATCCGGTCTTTCCTTATTGATGAGATTTTAGTGAAAATACCCTCCAACTTTAATTAGATCTCTAAATATTGTCATTCTCTATTCTAGATTTCTCACTGGTAAGATGGAGAGCAAGATTCACTTTTTAGAGTGTAATATAGAAAAGCAATGACTTTTAGAGAGATAAAGAAAATCTATTGGAAGGTGAAAAGATATAGAGATTTTTATTCAAATGGCTCTCAAAATGTTAAGAAATGCTCATGCTCTAATCGGACCACAACGATAGTTAAAAGGAGGTCAGAAGGCCATTTGTTTATTTGTGGATTGCCAAAGGAGCCTCTTTTTTTTTTTTTTTTTTTTTTTTTTTTTTTTTTTTTTTTGGACAAGGAGCCCAGGTTCAGTTGCTGGAACCAGACAAATGCCATCTGCTCCCACAGATACAATGCATTGTGGATTAATTTCTAAGTCTTTCCGAAGCAACTTATTTTGCTCTTCTTCTCATACCCCCCCCACCCCCAAAAAAAAAACTCTTATTTATTTACTCTTTTTCATACACCCAAAAAAAAACAGTAAAAAAATATTGCAACCTTGAGCTTATAGAAATTAATAGGCACCGTTTTCAATCTAAACAGCAGGTAGTTGCGTTTACACGTTCTCAATACTACATGTATGTATCCACATTATTTGGTGTCAGTATACATTGCCACTTCTGCAACATGTCAGGAATGAATTGCTGACCAACCCTGAAATTCAAAACATATCCAAGGTTGGTAATACATCAAAATTTACTGAGGCTGACTCCTGCATAAGAGAGATCAAGTAGGCTATGTTAGTAACTTGTAAAAGCCAAACAAATTCTTTGCACAATAATTATTAGAAGGGAAATAGAGAATCAACAATGTCACAACAGTGCAACCGGACCTCTCGAGTCTCGATGGCTTGATTGCTTAAGAAATCATGGCAAACCTTTATGCCATTCCACATGAAACATGACCACGTGAGTGGCTTTAAAACGGCTGCTGCTAGAATATTGAACTCAAGGGAAAGTTCAGGGCCAATGCACACTGGTACAGGAAGGCAGAACAAAATCACTCTGAATTGGACAATCTTGGGTCTACACTTTTAAGAATGTCATTTGGAAGGCTAGGTGGGTGCCATCCAAGTGCTTTTTTTTAGTAACTGATACTCCCGGACAGAGCACAAGGTTAAATCAATACAAATTTCAGACTTTGCCAGGGTGCAATGGAATGGTAGAACAATTTGGTTTGGAAACAGGTTGGAGTGATCAGGGTGAGATTCACAATGAAGTGGAGGTTAACCAGCAATAACAAATCCTTTTTTAGGGAAAACCCAAGCAAGATTGGGTAGGTTAGAGATGAAACTTGAAAAGAAAATCTCCTGATTGTATGCTGTGCCATAAAAAACCATTCTGAAACCTAAGTAGTACTATTGTACCTTTACCAATTAGAAAGTTAAAATGAGAATTCACTATTCATGGTTTAGTAAAACTTAACTCCATTTCTTGTTGGGAGGCCGTCCATCCAGGTTCGTAAGCTTCCAAAAACCCAAGCTTTGCCTTGTTTGGGAGGTCATGTGGATGGACAAATGGAACCCCTTGTGGCCATCCAATTTCAGTTCTAGTGTTCTCACACGGACTATCCAACGACTGGATGTGGCTTTCACATTCTTTGAGATTGCAAAATCTCAGCTTGATGCCTTTTTTATCTGCAATGTCCTGAACACGCTCCTTCAGGACCCTCTGTGCTTCTAGGCGAAGTCTTTTAGAAGGAGGGAGTGGCTTTGTTCTTGCATTTCCCTTCTTTTTATTCATCACAGAGTTGAATGATGCTACACCAAACAACTGAGTAAGCCATCAATACATGAATATGATCAATCACTTTCAGATTTGCAAAACCATTAACAGTGAAGAGTACAAATAAAGAAAACCTTATCTAGTACACACTGATTAAGCTGCCTATCCATGAAGTTAACTCATTAGGTGCCAAACATTAAGGCATTAGATATATTATCGAGTTAGATGTTTTACTTTATCACTATGCAAGAAGAAAATTTTCAAAGACTAGTCACTCCAAATCTAGGCATGGCTGGTCAGGATCTCCATGTTAATATTAATAATATGCATACTATAAAGAACAGTGACCTAAAAAGACCTCAGTTCTTGTTGCAGACACGTTTATTTTCTTTTTTAAAAATAGTGTGTTTTCACTGTGCAGGATAGAAGCAAACACAGAATTGCACTTGTTTTGAACCACATTTTATCTAAATATAAATTTGTATAATATTGGGAACATATTCATGACAAAATGTACTGGAAACATCAGGCGTTGGTTATATACAAAAGGTCACGCATGAGGCAGGCAGCGCAATTGGTGTCACAAAGCAGTTTTTTTTCAAGGACCAAGTAAACAACAGATGTTCATACATATAGTATCAGGCACTCTAATTTAATGAGTAGTTATAAAAAAAAATGAGGTAGAAGATATCATGACATGAGGCACAACAACAGCTTTTTCATGTACTCTTTCCAGTCACAAACAGGTGATGTTTTGCACATCAACATGGTCTTCAACACACAGCTTTGACTACCTTTTTTTGTTTAATTTTTTTTTTTTGAAACATACTGAGCATACTTTTTTTTTTTTTTTTTTGTTACAAAAATAAATGCATACCATTTTAATAAAACTCAACACATAATGAATAATACGCAACAAAAGTATGGAATTGTTTGCTTAGGACAACCATAACATCACTTATTTGTGACTAAAGGGAGTACATGAAAAGTATATTGCATATAGCAATGAGTCAGGTATTAACTTACCCGAATCTTGTTCTGTGTGTAATGATGGTTCAGTCTTAGGAAACAGTTGATCAGCAAAATGATCTGTCTGCATGAAATCATTAACTGGTATGGGGACCTGAAACTGAGCATCAACGCCATGGCCAGCAGCTCTCATCTCTGAAC
The DNA here is from genome assembly GCA_015847255.1 of Hyparrhenia diplandra. Classification (NCBI taxonomy): domain Eukaryota; kingdom Viridiplantae; phylum Streptophyta; class Magnoliopsida; order Poales; family Poaceae; genus Hyparrhenia; species Hyparrhenia diplandra. The sequence continues at coordinate 18,964 of JADLZK010012163.1, read as the reverse complement.
CACTCAGCCTTGCAACTGATCTAGGCATAAGTTTGAACATCAAAGAACAACGCCCAAACATACATCCATGTATGTTGTCAACCTCTGTTTTATGTACAGCTGGATTTACATAGCCAGCGGTTTCCTGATAAAGCGCAAGGCCAGGATATACAACAACATCGTGTGGACCAATATCCCCATCAACAAGAATCCAGCGTCCATGTAAGTCTTTAACATATAGGCCTGACCTATCTGGCTTAACTAGGGTAAGCAAAGTCTTATCAATCTGTTGCTCCTGCTCAGAAAACATAAGCAAGTGACCATTATCTTGAGAAGCAATGCTGTGCTGATGTACTCCTTCAAATGATTGCCTTGAATGACAACATGCTGAAAGAACCGAAGATGATACTTCCTGGCTTCTCAAGGGCATGTTGTCTAGTATCTCAGTAAATGCACAGCTACGCAAATTCAATGAGAAACTGATTGCATCCAAGATATCTCGAGAAACTTTACCCAGCACCGAAAATATGTCAGGCAAACCGGACGGAGGCAATTCCATTTCACCACTGGGATTTGTTACAGTAATACCAGGCCTGTAATCATACATTTCCAGACACATCTGAGGATCAACATAGTAACCAGAGGTCTTGCACCATTCACGGGAATCATCCGAGTGGGCAGCCTCATTCGAATTATACCCTCGCTGGTGGAAGAAAAAGCGAGCTGAGTCCAAACCTGACCTCAACAAGGCACCATCAGCTGGCGACAGCTGAATGATGGCAGCCGAATACTGAGCCAGTGACTGCATCAGAGTCGATACACACATCTTATAGCTGTCAGAAGGCAGGCCCTCAGAGGCCATGAGATCAACTAGATGCACACGGCCAAGTGCTGCAAGAATATTTCCTGCTGCATCATCCATTATAATTGATAACTCCTGAGGATGTCTAGTTCAGTTCAGTTGAAGGGTTCACTCCCAGTCTTATGTTGGAGTAGAAGACACCCCAATACGTCTTATGGAATCAAGTAAGATCGATCGATCTTGCGTGCGCTGAATAAGGAGGACTGATCAAATAAGAACAATGTCTGAATGAACTCAAGCACAACGAAGTCACGCGGCTAGCAAATCTGCGCGACTACCTGCGTGGAGGAAGAAGAGGATTGAGATTTGGACAATCCGCAGCACAAAGATCTTCGACCGACCAAGGAATAAGGATACATCCAAGAAAGCAAGGTTCCTTACCAAGAAAAGAAGAATCCACTCAGGTCAGGATGGATCCCCATTCCACTAGGGCCAAGCAGGGTAGGAGGACTGCGGCGACTAGGCGAGAAGGAATCGTGGAAGTGGCGACATCGGCGAAGTAGAGGCTATCTACGATGGACAAGGAGCCGTCGGGAAGAGAAGGGAGGAGCGACCTGGAGGTTGCAGCAGCGGTGGACCTACTAAAAGTAGGGAGGTCCTACCAAACTCCGGAACCCTCCACCCCTCAATTTTCCCGGCGAGATCCGGTCGCCGCCGTGTTGTTTTCTGTCGAGCGCCGCCTGCAATCGCTGCTGCATCGTGCGGAGGAAGACGAACGAGGACGCGTAGATGGGCCGGCCTAGATTGGCCCACCAACAGCAGGCCCACGCCGACGCCGGTGCGCTGCCCTGACCTAGTGGCGCGCCAGTTGGGCCTTTGTGGGTGGGCTGGGTTGGGTTTGAGCGAACTATAAAAATATGAGCCCAATTATCAAAAAGTGTCTGATCAAACAAAAAAAATCTAAAAAAAAGTACATGGTTTTTTTTTTTTTTTGAAAGAAAAAAAAAAAAGTACCATGGTTCGAGGAAGAAAAACCACCATCTTCGTTTTCTTAAAATTTTTATTCTCTTGTTCTCATAATCATAAATCACATAATAGGATAAAAAATGATTATTATTTTGGATCTCTATCTAACATAAAAGTTTAGATAGAGATGTAGCATCTCCATGAGTGAAAAACGATGCTATGATTTGAGGGTGGAAAAAAGGGGCAATTTTTTTTTTTTAGGGTTTAGTAGGGGAAGTCCTCCACCTATCTTTTTTTCTTTTATTTAATAAAGGAAATGAAATTACAATTGCAAGAGGGTGCAAGGATTGCAGAGCTCAAAAATATGTAAAATAAAATCTCTTACTCTATTTCTCTGACCAAATTTTTTTGATGGTAGCATTTGCACCAACCAAAATATCTATAAAGTAGCTTCACCCCTTTTTTTTTTTTTTTTGGCAAAATTGGTCTTAAAGCGTCGATATTTGACGTTGAATTGGCCAGGTGTGTGAAAGAGAAAGAGAGGGTACAAATACGTTTTTGTGCTGTTTATAATAAAATTTTAGCTTACTGGGCTTCTTTCTCTATGTATGGAAAAGCAAAGTTGAACGTTGATATTAATGGCCCACGTCGTTTCGAAAAAAAAATGCAAGATCCGAAGAGAGGGTAGAGATACGGTTAGAGAGACACAAGCGCCACAGGGCAGCGCGATCGATCGCCGATCACGTACGGGAAAGGCGGAGGCAGCCCAAACCGACGCGCGCATGCATCGCGTGGTTAGTTTTGCAGCGTCGTCGTGCTCTGGTGCCGTGGCCCGTGGATTTCGCCGTCGTTTCGCCAATCGCGAAGGGCGAGTTCCCATAATGGGCGCCCACCTCGGCTGATCCCTCGCCACTAGTCTCTATATAAAGGAGACCACGCACGTCCGCGCCGCCAGCATCGATCACCACCAGTTCATCTCCCACCGCCGGCAAAGATGCAGATCTTCGTGAAGACGCTGACGGGCAAGACCATCACGCTGGAGGTCGAGAGCAGCGACACCGTCGACAACGTCAAGGCCAAGATCCAGGACAAGGAAGGTGATCCATCTATCCATAATCCATTATCGATCCTCGATCCGCCTGTCGTTCAACCTTTTTCTTTGTTTATCGAGTAGATTAGATTGATTATCTATCCTTCCATTTTTCCCAAGCTGAACATTGTTAACTGCCTTGATTTAATCTGAATATGCAGGCATCCCGCCGGACCAGCAGCGGCTCATCTTCGCCGGGAAGCAGCTGGATGACGGGCGCACCCTGGCCGACTACAACATCCAGAAGGAGTCCACGCTGCACCTGGTCCTCCGCCTCCCGCGGCGGCGGCCGTGGTGGCTACCCCACCATGCGCGTCCCCTGGGACCTCATCAACCTTGCCCGCAAGCACAATGAGACCAAGATGATCTGCCGCAAGTACGTGTGTATATAACCTCTGCTTGATACATCGATCATTGTCGTGATCGTCTACGAATCTGTTTAAACTGTCTGACCTAATTGGCTCTCTGTCACGAATCTGTTTAAACTGTCTTCAAAATAACCTCTGCTAATTTGCTCTGTCACGCAATTATGTGAAGTATGAACTGCGTTGTGTAGTTAATATGCCAATCAATGCATGATACTGCGAAACTGCTAAAATGTAGTGGACGCCATATGTGCATGTGCTAGATTATTTTGTTTCATATAAAAATATATTCCGACACATAGATTCAAAATGGGAATATTTGTAGTTTCATCTTGATATACATTTTCGTAATGTTAGATTTTGCTGTACATCTATTATACTCAATTACTGATGGTATATTAATTGTTAAATGGTTAGGCCTACACGAATCATGTCTGTGGAGTTGTCTTCTTTACCAGCATCTAAACCTTGCAAGTTTTAGCTGTTATTCTAGATATCTTCTGAGTTTGACTAATAAGAATTTGAATCGATGCTAAAAGTTTCTTTTTCAATGTCTTTCAGGTGCTATGCACGCCTTCACCCCAAGGCTACAAACTGCCGCAAGAAGAAGTGTGGTCACACCAACGCGGTGAGACTTATTTTCTAATTCTATGCCACACACAGGTGTCATCCTTGTAATATCAAGAACACTCACTAAGTCACTATTTTGTTGATTCATTAGCATCTTCTATATGTTATCCTTGACCCAAATAAAGACATACTAGACTCGGGTTCTCTCACCAACCATTTTGTCTTTCGGTTATAATCTCTCCCAACAAAAATAGAATCACATCACATTAAATAAAAATACTATCTTATGCTTGAACAAATTTATTGAAAAGAGTAACATCATTTAATTTATTTTATGGATATTTTACTATGAGTCGATTTATTTTATGATTTAGGGAGTATACAATACATTAGCATCAATAAAATTTCCTAGTCCAAGTTTTCATTTTATACTATCTGTTGTGCACTTGTGCTAACAAACCATATGTACATTTACAACAGTTTCTGCATAGGCAGGTTTAAATAATTAGCTCATGTGACATTGCTCCTATATATTTTCAGCTGAGGGCAAAGAAGAAGCTCATGTGAGCTATTTGGAAAGCTAGCAAGTCCTGAAGTGCCATCCGTGAGCTGAATAATTGTCGACACCCTGCTATCAAGGATATCAGTCCCTTTCAGTTTACCCTTGTTTATTTCCAACTTGATATTGAACCTTGATTTTCCATTTGAAAATGTCATGCCATTATGTTGCATGGCAGAGACATGTTAAGAAATGGTACTCGGTTTTTATGGATATATATTGAGCCTTTGGTTTGCTGTTTGAATTCCCGTATACTTGAGTTTTGTTCACTGCTTTGGGTAACAACTATTGAAACATCTAGATGTGCAATAGGTCCCAATTTTTTTCACGACTTGTTGCCTCAAAATTTATCAAATATACCTGTGTATTCTTTGGGATGCCAAAATTTTATTTTATCCATCATACAAAATTAAACACTGATGCCAGTAAAACAATCATATGCTTTTATGTTCAAAGGAAAAAAAAAAAAATTTTCAGGTGACTGTTGCTAAATCCATCCATAATTGCAGCCAAATCGTGAATAGTCAAATCACAAATGGTGCATAGTATTAACAATTTTTTTTCATTCGACGGATAATCAGGAGGAGAATTATATGTAGTTATGCACCAACTGTGCCTGCATTGGCCTTTTATTTTCTTTATCGACCTGTTTTTCCTTCTTTTTGGTTTCCTAGGGATTTGTGTTTAGTCCCAAACAAAAAAAGTCCCTTGGAACAACAAATTTCATTGTTCAATAGGTGAACAAGTTGCTCCTTTCCTGCAAAGATGACATTGTTTGTTTTACAAATGTCTTACAAGTCAGGAATTTAGCAGTCTAAGTCGGAGGTGCTTCTTTTAATTAGTCTTTTGAGTGTGTCAGTTGTTTCCTTGTTTTGGTTTTGGGCTACCATGTTTTAGCTCCATTTAGTTGGGTGGTTCTTTAGTCCCAAACAAAAAAGTTTTGAACAACAAGTCTTGAATAACAAGTCTTTTTTTATCAAAGATGACATTGTCAAGCTTTTTACGCAGCACAAGCTGTATTTTTTTAGTCTAAGTCGGAAAAGGCTTTTAATTTGTCTTTTCATTAAGAAGAATAGTTTTTACAATACTTGGACAAAGTTTCGGGGATAAAGTATACAATAAGTGCTGCCTCCCCAACTAAGTTGGGTGGTTCTTATTAAGAAGAGTGTTTTCAAACAACATCCATGGTGTGATACATAGTATGAATTCAACACACACACACACACACACACGCACCCTTTTGTGCTATAAGAAGAGATTACTCGCTGAACAATCTTCCAAGATGCTTAGCCCCCGCAAGAAACCCATTGTTGCACCAAGCACTGTATCGTCAGAACGGTGGACTCCAAAGACGTATTAGCATCTCGGAATCCTAGCGTTACGCTCCTTCCATAGCTCCCACGCAATCAAAGCGAATAGGGAATCAGCTCCTTTCCTCTTGTTTCCCGACCAATGACTGCGCCAAATAAGCCACCAATCAAGAATAGATCCCGCAGGCTGCTGGACCTGGATCCTCAACATCTGAGCTGCCTTGAACCAAATTTGCCTAGCAAAAGAGCAACTCACAATGATATGATCGATGGATTCCTTTTCTTGATCACATAGACAACAACTATCGGCAGCATCTAGTACATGTCTTCTCCTTCTATCCGCTGTCCAATACCTTCTCTCTTTGAGAATTGGCTGATTAGAACCGACCCAGCAAGAAAACGTATGCGCTTTAGCAACAAAGCGCTCATCCCTTGCTTGTTGCTTCGCGTTTCCATCCCAGTCCATTCCGGGATAGGCGGCTAATATAATATGTGCAGTAGTCGTCGTCCGACCAATCGGCTCGGACACCAGACCGCTTGTGCCCGCCCATTCTGTCTCGCACTAAATGGAATGGCTCTCTTAGTTCTGGCGTGCCCCGACCGAGTCCCCACGTCCGCTTTTATCCGCCCGCAACCCGGCCAACACAACATTAGGGCCGTCCCCCCCCATTCTATGCTGACCGGGCGGGCTCGCTTTTTGGGAAGCCCGTTCCCACCGCGCTCACGTTCCGGCTGGCCCGCCCGCGGTAGTGGGAATTCTCCGTTCCCTCGGTAAAAAAAGGGTTGGTTGGATGCGGGATCTACTCCACGAGGAGCGTGCGGGCGTAGATGATATCATCACGACCTCTCTTTGCGTGCCGCTAGGGATGCTTAACGCCACTTCGCCAACCGGCATTACACAACGCTTTAGTTCTCTCGGTGTGGTCAGCACTGGGTGTTTCCGAGCTCGAGGCTTACACCCATTCGCATTAATTCATCCAAAGTTCCTTACCCTTATGCACGAATTTAGGAATAAGCCATCTTCCTATCAAGGTTAAGGAGTCAACTGAGCATCTCGGCGGCGGGATTGAATACCCGGATCGAATCGAGTTCACGCCGCCGCCACGAACAAATAGAATAGGAGGCGTGGGCCACGCAGTCGCACATAAGCCATCGGGGTCGCCTGACAGAAGAACACCCAACATAAAGATGCACACTCCTCCATGTGAAATAGAAAGATTCATCTTCACTTTTTTGTAGTAGTCGTGACCAACAGCCATCAACAATCGGCTCGTTGGTAAGGCGAGAAGCTTCAAGCCCGATTCGGGTGGCACACCCCCAAACAAGCACCACTGACGAGGGGCGGGAAAGACAGCCCAAAACCTTCGACCCTTCTTTCTATATGAGGGTGCCGGGGCACCTCATCTTGTCATTTTGTTGCTCATTCCCCTTAGGCCGAAGTGTTTGGCCTTTACTTGAGCGCCAGCTCACGCTTCGCTGACCTATCGCGTGGTAAAGAGAAGAGAGTACGAAAAGAATTGTAAACAGAGCAGACCCTTGAAGATTCTAAATATGACAAGTCCCCCATGGATTCGATAATAAGGAAATGAAGAACGGGAACGAAACGAAATAAAGCATTTCTAGCGGATGAGCTTCTCCCAATTTTGTCTGGTAATAGAATAGGGCGGCTTGCTTTGACCAACACTCCACTTTTTGCTCTGTCCATGGAGCGTATGAATTTCCTTGAATGTAGATAGACCAAAAAAGGGAATAAAGAGATAGGAATAGGAATTATAGTACCATTGGAAGAAGAGGCACCAGTGGGAACATCTCTACTGACGAACCATTTCAATAGTATCGGTGTGCCGTGCCGCCCGCGGGCACGACCATGGAAGTAATGAAAAGAAGAAGTTACGTAGTTGGACCATCTCGCTCTATCCGTTCGATTTGAGCTTCTCCGGAGAAGATGAGACCCTAAAAATGAAAGTGTTCGCAACGCATACCGAAAAAGGGTACCTATGTTGCCGACCATTAATGACTAGTTCGAAGACCAGGGAGCGAGGGGCACGTGCCAAGAAAGATTTGTTACTTTCCCTATGGTTTTCGAACTCAATAAAACCTTCTCGTAGAAGTATTTTCACAAAGTTTTTCGGTAATATAATATTAGTAGATGCTATTCGAACCCTTCCTTTTATTAAGATTAGAATTCTTATTAATATTATTATATAATTATTTTTTTTTCATGTATATGCGTCGAGACACAATCTACTAATTGATCTATATTACGGTACCCTACTATATCATAGTCTCTACTACTAGTATTTATAATACCTCGGGAGCTCATGAGACTCTTTTAGTGAAATTCATAAGTCTCAATTCGGCGATCGCACTTGACCAAAGCAAAGTGGGAATAAACCGTCTGTCGGGTAAGTACTGGTTTTAGCTTAAGGAAGCTGGTTATAAACCGGAAGTAGGCAAGTCGTTCCTTTCAATACCGGTCATTGGCAACATCTTCTAACTCGTTAAGCGCAAATAGCCTAGATCGGATCACTCTAATCTCTAACTCAAGTTATTAGCCCCCTCTTGACTACGGAGGTATCCTCTAATGAGCAAGCACAAGCACTTTTTTCCAACAGCTTTCGCGTTCGCGAGACATATGCTATATCGAGTGGGTCTATCGGACACCATCACCTCCCCTTTTCGCCCGAGACTACCTTTTCTCGATTCCACTTTCTATTTCGGGCAAATAGGTGATCTATCAAGCTTAGCCTTTAGAGCGAGGATTGGGCTTGGAAGAGGTTCTTCACTTCATCAAGACGTCCTCCTTTGAATCCTAGACCGACTTACGAGTTATTCGAAACCTTATGCTCTTGCTTTTTGACTAGGCTGGCGATGCTTGCGGGGAGGCCATATTTAGTACGGGAACACAGGTGCCTACCTTATAGAGGCAAGGTCGGATGGAATATCTGATTAGAGGTGGTGGGATACAGATAGGGCTGCGCACACAGATAGGCGAGCACACACAGATAGGCTAGCGCACACAGATAGGCGAGGGTTTAATGATTTCAAGTTATATATCACATAGAGCTGCTAGTTTGTGCTTATATAGCTAGCAAGCAGGGTGAGATATGAGAGTGGAATTAGGCCAAATAAACACGTGTTTAGAGAATAATCAATGACCAGCAGCGGATGCTGGCAGGGATTTTCTATAATGGAATCGCTCGCTTCGCCTAGTTTGACTAGGAACTAATCAATGACAAGCAGCGGATGCTCTTGCATTGGTTATCTAATTGAATTCAATGACATTCGGATGCAGGTAAAACAAAGCTTAGTCTGAGAAGATACAGATGAGCCACATTAGAACTAAGGAGCTAAATCATTGACTCTACACCAGCCTTGCTTATTTTCTTGTTTGTTATTCCGAATTCCTTGTCAATGTAGAGTGCACTTGCTCGCCGTCGGGTGAGGGAAGAGTGTTGATACCCTCTTTCACAGGTATATTAATATAGAGGATTTTTCCAAAGCCCAGCTTGTCAAAGAGCTTGAGTCAGCATTGAAGAAAGCAAAAGCAAGGATGAAAAGGAAATAGCTGACCGAACACTACACTCATAAAAGAAAGATTGGTTGGGCTAGTAATGCAAGAGGAAGAAAGAGTCGGATTAACGGAATTTACCTTGGAGCTGGATAATGAAAACCCTCGATGGTTACTAAACCATTCAAATCTACGGAAGGGAAATGCGCTTTATATGTTTCGGCATAGAATGAAAACCCATCCTCATATTCATAAGTAAGGACGGCATACTGATCACTAAGGGCGATAAGACGGTGAAGTATGAAAAGCAAACTAACAAGACCCAGAGTGCGAAAAAGCAAATAAACAGGGCTTGCTTGGTGGGGAACTCCCAAAGAAGGCAAACAAAGAATCGAGAGATGAAAGTAAGAAGTGAGGGGATAAGGAGTCACTCTCCGAACGATAAGTAGATCTCGCATCTTCGTTCCTACTCAAGAGATGAGGAAAGTAGGCATATGAGCGGTAGGAAGGCTCACCTGCTTCTTTGCCAAGGACTATTATCGCGATCTTGCGGGCCAAGGAGCGGATCTCGGGATAAAGAAAGCACATGATATTTCTCAATTATGGTATCCCCACCACCTCGGAGAGATCCTTTCTTCCTATTAGTCTGAGGAGAGATCCTTTGCTTTGAGCGGAAGCCCTTTTTTTCGGTAATATCCTGCTGGAAAAAGAAATCTTGGTTTAAGAAAACTAGAGGAGCTGGAAATAGGATTTCTGATCCGGGAATTGCTGGTTTTCGAGGGAAAGGAAACTTTAGGTTAAGAAATCAAAGCCAAGCTGGTACAAACATTTCCCATAGTGGTTATGGTTGCTAATGGTAAGAACATAATCAGTAAAGCTGTGTACCTTTTCTTTTTCTTAGCTTTATTTGAAGCGTAGTTTTTAACCTTCAAAAGAAGGCGCCAGCGCTTTTTCCTTTCGCTACTCAGGGGTCCCGGGTTGCTTTGGCGCGCCCCACCCGTCAGTCCTGTGTTGTACTTGACTTGACTCTCCCCGCTTGCTGCTTGCTGATCGCAGTGTTCAAAAATGACAAGAAGCTGGATATGAGTAGATGTTGTTGGTCGAAGACGTCTTTCATTCACAATGAAACAGAATGGTCTCGCTCGATCGTCATTTTATGATGTGTATTTTCATATTAAGAGTTCTTAAAAGAACTCAACTCAAAGCCCAACCGTCAAAAAGGATGCTACAATGTTCGAAATTCTCAACTTAACACGCCCCCTTACTTCCTTCGTGACCTCCCACCACTACTTCATCTACCAAATGATTAGGCGGATCTCCTTTTTTTCTAGCATTAAACCCGCTCATGATCCTTAGGTATTTATCCGCGGGACCCACAAATGCGTGCGTCACGCGCGTTTTCTCGGCCACACGGCGTGCCACCACGGCGTGCCACGTCCGCACGCGGGCCACCTGGCGTGCCCACGTCACGCAGCGTTTTTCTCGGCCGTCGGATCGGCCTGACGGACGGCCCCAGACGGCTTCCATCGGGTTTTTGCAAAAAAGTCCTCGAACTATATCAAAATAGAACCCGCCGTCCGGCCTCCCTCACGATAAATCTTCCAAAAACACCCTCGAGCTTTTCGAAAATAGCACCCGCCATCCAGGCAAATGTATGGGCGACTGTCATCGGCTTGATGGGCGACACATCCCCAGCACTCAGCAATACTTGGAATGGGCCAAAAACGACCCTCGAACCAATTTTCCTTTTCTACGTTTTCTCTTTTCTTTTCAAATCAAAGATCTTCCAAAATTCGTATAAAACCATAGGAAAAAAAAAAATCAAACCAGTTTTTGTTGAGTTTATTATAACTAGATCTATGCATTGAACTCAAGATATCATATGATTTAGTGCATTCTATTTGATAGAGCTATACACCTATATTTTTTATGTCATTGCTTAATTTTTTGCTCATAACACATATGAACTAAAAAATATCTCCCCCACCTTAACTCCAAATCAATTCCTTATTTTCCTAATTCTCCCCACCTTAACTCTAAATCAATTCATGCCCTCTTTCATAATATTTGTTTCCTAAATCTTTAATTTAATGCTAACTTGTAGTGCACATACTACAAAATAAATAATTGTTGACATACATATAGGAAGCAAAATACTTCCCTACACATACAATGCATAGCTAAACACTGCCCATAAGCGGCAACGCCGCGGCAATTTCGTTTAGATGTACTCTTTCAAAACGAACAACGTGACGGTGCTTATTTCACTGATAGATCGAGAAGCTAGCCTTGTAGTCAAACTAGGAAAAAAAAAAGACAACAGTTCTTTTAGAGAGAAAAAAAAATATTGACATAAACAAAGGTATTAGATATTGTGCTGATGTAATTGCTCAAGTTCGAGCTTCCTCCGTAGACAACCAAAATCCCACATTTTGCCGATCATCGGAGATATATCAAAGATCGTAGTGTTGTTTTTCTTGCTTTCTCTTTGGTGTATGCCAATAGATTGTAATCCTTATATTCCCTGATTAATAGAAGCTCTTAAATGACACAAAAAAAAGCTCGTGCTGCTCTTTTTTTATCTTGCTCACTCAAGAGTTAGCACATGTGGCACGAGCTCCATTTGAAGGATTTGAGACGATGTTTCAAAAACATTCTCGTCTTTGGTAGTGAATTGGTGTCAAATCTAAGTATCTAATCCAGAATGTGTCGTGCTTCTAAAAGAAAAGGAGTTGATCTCTTTCACAAGAAAAATAACCAACATTGCAACATGCTAACCCCTTAAATTATCATTCAAGGGTGGGATCGTATCAACAACAACAGACGCATACAAAGTGTTAGCTAGCACAGATTTATATATTTGTACCACAAATCACAACTAACAATTTTGTCTATGGAAAGACAAGAAATTAAAGGTGTGTGTTCTCACAGATCACAGCTAATACGTCGCCAAGATAGAGTTAGATGATTTCTTTCAACAGGGACATACGAAAAGTGCAAAAAAATAAATGCAAATGCACCGAGCCCGAGTGGAAATGGCATGAAACGGACGCAAATTCATAGCCTACAAACTACTACGGTGCTCTATGCTCTACTTTTTTTTTTTTTTGAAGGCCAGCACGTTGTTCCTGGGCCGTGCCCCAGCTCCAGGCCGGCCCAACAAATAAAGCCTGGACAGCCTTCGTCTATTGCATTGCGTTGCCTACGTACGGCCGGCGACCATGCCGTTCCGTTCCGGGGTTTTCGTCGCGCGCGCGTTACCGCCGCGCTGCGCTGCGCTGTCACCCACCCACTTCCCCGTCCCCGGCCGTGACCGTGTGAGGGCCTGAGGGGAGCCTACTGTACTGTTCCGTAGAGGCCGCGTTACCCTCTTTCCCATCCCTCTACAAAAGGGAGAGGAGACTGTTAGATAAACGGATCACTAGCATGGCATCTAGACGGGTAACAGATATAGAAACACCAAGAACAACCCTAGTAATTCTAGCAACTATTCGATCTACTAGAAATGGGAAGAAACGAGAGGGGTTCTGAGGGTGAGTTACCGACCATCGGAGCTCTTGGCGGGGGCGGCGGAGCTGGATCCGGCGGCGGCCGGTGGCGGCGGTGTTGGAGTCCCCCATCGGTCTTCTCGCCTCGAGGCGGCGACGGTCGGTGAAGTGGAGTCGGTGCGGTCGCGATGACGGCGGCGGCGGCGTGAAGGAGCTTCCGTCACTTGCTGCGCACCCTCTCTTAGATCGGCTTAGGGTTTGTCGGTGGGAAGAGTGGCGGTGTCAAATCTCGTGAACAGTGCCCCGGCCCCCACCTCTGTTTATATAGCCTTGCGGTGTGACGGGGGCCCTCCAACCATAGATGGGTTGGGCACCCCGATCGTATGCGCGAGGTCAAGGCCCGAAGTTGGTCCGTTGGGCCCAACTTCGGGATTGAGATCATTCTAACATTCTCCCCTAGATCTCATCTCACGCTTTAACTTTTAAACCTTCACTTTGAATTTTCACTTTGAACTTTTACTTTACTTATTCCATCTCAGATTTGTGCATAGAACATGCTCAATCGTCCGCGGTCCTTCTTAGATAGATTTCCGCGGCTACAATACACATCTCTCGTGCGAAATAAATAAAACTTTAACTTTGGGCCCTTTATAATTGTCCAGGGAATCATAGGCTTTCCGTTAACCCCATGCCGGCTACGTGTTCCTTGAACACGTTGGGTGGTAAACCTTTGTGAGCGGATCCGCAAGCATTCTTTCAAAGCTTATGTGCTCAAGATTTATAACTTGATCTGGATTTTCTCCTTCACAACATAGTACTTTATGTCAATGTGTTTGGTAGCACCACTTGACCTATTGTTGTGAGCATACTCTATTGCTTTGGATTATTATCACGAAGTATAATGTCATTGGTCCATGGATGTCGTCGACCACTTTCAAACCGGGTAAGAATTTCTTTAGCCAATTCACCTGCCCCGTCGCCTCATAACAAGCTACAAACTCGGCATACATAGTAGAGTTTGTAGTAATCTTTTGTTTAGAGCTTTTCCACGATATTGCTCCCTTTGCGAGAGTAAACACATATCCGGATGTAGACTTTCTATCATCTCCCCGCATAATCAGTCCGAATATCCCAAGATTTTTAGGAGTCGGATCTTCTATACGTTAGCATGAGGCCTTTCGTTCCTTGCAAATACCGTAAGACTTTCTTTACTAATCCCCATGTGTGCAACACTGGATTACTTTGAAATCTACCAAGCAACCCAGTTACATAAGCCAAGTGCTGGGCGCGTGTATACTTGAGCATCTTTTGTAAGCTTCCGGCAATTTGAAGCATATGGAACCCCTTTCATTTGGTTGAGCTCATACTGCGTTCAGGGACACCGAAAATCCCCATATTTCTCCCCTTGACTATGGGTGCAGGTGATGGTCTACTTTTATGCATATTGAATCTCTCTAAGACCTTTTCAATGTATGCCTTTTGAGACAGTCCCAATACCCTCTTTTTTTATCTCGGTGAATTTCTATGCCCAAAACAAAAGAAGCTTCACCAAGATCTTTCATGTCAAACTTTGAGGACAAAAAACTTTTTTGTTTCTGTAGTAGATTCATATCACTACTTGCAAGTAGAATATCATCCACATACAGGATTAGGAAAATATATTTCCCATTTTTAAACTTTACATATACACAGTTGTCCTCGATATTTGCTTTAAACCCAAAATTCTTTATAGTTTTGTCAAACTTCAAGTTCCACGTCTTGAAGCCGCTTTAAAGCCATAAATAGATTTCTTTAGGCGACATCCCATCTTTTCTTTACCTTCCACGACAAAACCCTTAGGGCGTGCCATGTAGACATTTTCCTCCAAATCCCCATTTAGGAATGCCGTCTTTACATCCATCTGATGTAACTCCAAATCAAAATGTGCCACCAATGCCATTATTATTCGGAAAGAATCTTTACATGAGACTGGAGAAAAAGTCTCAGTGTAATCAATTCCCTCTCTTTGCGTAAAGCCTTTAGCCACGAGTCGCGCTTTATATCTTTCTATTTTCCCTTGGGAGTCACGTTTTATTTTGTAGACCCATTTACAGCCTACTGATTTGGCTCCTTTAGGAATATCCGCTAGGTCCCAAACATCATTGGAACTCATAGACTGCATTTCTTCTTTCATTGCCTCTAACCACTTTGATGCGTGAATGCTACTCATGGCTTCTTCATATGAGGCGGGTTCACCTTCCATATGAAACTCTTCAATATTATAAACTTCATAGTCATTAGGTATAGGCGACCTTCGACTCTTTGAGACCTTCTAGGGGCCTCCTCATTTGGCACCTCTTACGTTTGAGGCTGGTGTTGCTCCCCTCATCTGTGGTAACATCTTCATTAGGTTCCTGATTAACGGGTTCCTCATTACGTTCATTGTTACCACGGGAGGAACAACAACGAGGTTCTTGCACCGCAATGTCTTGCATTCTTGGTGCGAAAAACAACAGTAGCTCGAAGAATGGCTCTTGAATTATAGGATTGGGCACGCACACCCGCTTTTCTTCAAGATCAATCTTTCGAGCTGCCATGCTCCCCTTATCATTTCATTCTCTAGAAAAATAGCATGTCTTGTTTCTACAAACTTTGTGAGTCTATCGGGGACGGTAGAAACGAAAACCTTTTGACCTTTCAGGATAGCCAATAAAATGACAACTCACTGTTTTGGGATCAAGCTTTCCAATATTTGGGTTAAACATTTTAGCCTCAGCAGGACATCCCCACACACGCAGATGGTTTAGTGAAGGCACCCTTCACGTCCACAATTCATACGGTGTTTTGGGCACCGATTTGCTTGGCACTCTGTTGAGAATATGAATGGCGGTTTTTAACGCCTCCATCCACAAACTCAATGGTAAGGTTGAGTAACTCATCATCTTGCGCACCATATCCATGAGGGTGCGGTTCGCCTTTCGGCTACTCCATTTTCTTGAGGTTAGCCCGGCGTGGAATCTTGGGCGACTATACCATTTTCTGTAGAAACCTTGCAAAGGTCCGGGAACTTGACCAAACGGGTATGCCGACCGTAGTACTCCCCACGGTCGGATCGGACTACTTTAATCTTTAAGTTGTGTTGATTTTCAACTTCACTTTAAATATTTTAAATTTATCCAATGCTTACGCTCTTTCTTTAATTGGATAAATATAGCCAAACCGGGAGTAGTCATCTCGTGAATGTAATGAGCGAATCATAGCCATCCACACTCTTTACAAGGGAAAAGGACCACAAATATCGGTATGAATGATCTCTAATTTTCCCGCTTCGTTTGGCATCCTTTTTAATTTGCTTTACATACTTTCCTTTTATGCAATCTATGCATTGCTCTAAGTCACGAGAACTCCAAAGGAGGAAGAATTTCATTCTTAACTAGTCTTTCTATTCTCCCCTCGAAATATGGCCTAAACGACAGTGCCATAATTTCGCCGTTGCAGTTGGAGTTCGCTTTCTTTTTCTATTTTCATTTGTAGACGAGGATACGCCATCTTTACCATCACATATGGAATTCACTTTTTCACATAGCGATAACATATACAATTCGTCTTGTCGATGGCAAGACCAACAAAAATATCATTAAACCAAATGACACACCCCATGTCCAAAATTACTGGTAAAACTGAATCATCCAACTTAATAACACTTATTAAGTTTCTTTGCAATGTAGGAACATAAAAACATCTTTCAAAATGAGATTTGTAGCCATTAGGCAACTCTAGAGCAACATCCCCAATGGCCTCCACTGCGACCTCGACTCCATTTGCAACACTAATGGAACTTT
The DNA here is from genome assembly GCA_015847255.1 of Hyparrhenia diplandra. Taxonomy (NCBI): domain Eukaryota; kingdom Viridiplantae; phylum Streptophyta; class Magnoliopsida; order Poales; family Poaceae; genus Hyparrhenia; species Hyparrhenia diplandra. Next base: position 2,503 of record JADLZK010012163.1, on the reverse strand, counting down.
CTCTTTTAGCGTAGTTCTCGTCGAATGGAACCCCTGTAAGGAATTAGCAACGTGAATTGTTGCACCAGAATCAATAAACCATGTAGACTTTGGAAAACTGTACATACAGGGATTCATTTACAAATGAAATAATGTTCTCACCTTTCTTTGCCATTATCTCCTTTAAATATTCAGGGGCGCTTTTTCTTAATGTGGTGTGGATTACCACACCAAACAACCCATTTCACCTTCTTTGTTGCCCTTCTTTGTGGCTTTTCTTTATTCTTGATGCTTATCTTTGCATGGGAGCTTTCTTTGAGGGAGAGCCATGATTAAATGGCTTTTTACCCTTGTTGTTATTGTTGTTGCCTTTAAGGTAGTTCGGATGACCACCTTGCTGGCCCTTTATCCTTATCTCCTCATCAACACACCGAAAGCGGTGAGCTTGTCTAAGTCCCATTTCTCGGGCTGCGCATGTTGTAGTTGATCACAAGGTTGTCATACTCTTTAGGCAAGGAAGCAAAGACAAAGTGGATAAGGAGTTGAGGTTGAATCTCCAAATCCATTGCTTTAAGCTTATTTTGCCAAGTGACTCATCCTGAGAATGTGATCATGTATGCCACCACACTGTGTACTTTTCATTTGTGCTTGAACAAATGGGTGGCATACCTTGGAGGTACCAGTGAACGGGTCTTGATCCTCTCAAGGTATCCTTTGGCAAGTCACACTTTTCAATTGAGCCTGCGATAGCGGGCTCAATTGTGTTTTCAATCACGGCACAACATTTCTTGTTGTCACCGGAGCCATCCGCCACGTTGTATGTCATATGACATCCTTATGGGAGCAAAGTCCCTCTTTTTCTTTTCCCATGCCTCATCATTATCCTTTGGACTCACGCACCGGTTCCACGGGCTCGTGGGACACGGTTCGTTGATCACCCGTCAACATCGACCAACGAAAGGCAAAGTCAATCTTCCTTTTCCATTCCAGATAGTTGTCTCCTTTCAGGTGCGGGATCTTGTCGATCATGCCCATCAAGGAGGAAGCGCTGAAATCACAATTCGGACTAGTGAGAACAATTAAACAAAATAAAAAATTGCCATTGCATGGAACACTTTATGCATTAAATCTAAATCACCGTTGGGCGTAAATAGAAATAATACATGCTTATTATAACACCGTTATTATCAACGTTGGTCGGAAAAAATAACAATATTATAACCATCACAAAAACGTGTGATTCTTAAAATCAAATTCTCCCGTTGGTTCGAAATTAATTAAAAAGAAATAAACAACTTTATCATACGTGCGGAAACATTAAAACTTTCATAATCCATTTTCCGAAACTTTTCTTGTACTTTTCTCATCACAAAATTATCGTTGGACAAAATTTGTAACAAGATTTGCGTCAACTTTCAATTCAAATTGTATCAAATTCAAATATATAACTTGGTTTACGGAAAAATAAAATGAAAAATGACAACGTTACGTTAACAGTAGGGCAAGCGATTCGGCCCACGGCCGGTTCGCCCGACGCCCGGTAGCGCGCCGCCGCGCGATGACCCGCCTCGGGCCAAACCACGGCCGCCCAACAAACATCCCGAGCCCCTGGCCGCCAGATCTAGGGCGGATGCAATCCGACCGGTGCGACACTCATTTCTCGGGAGATCAAAACCCCAAAGACTGGCCGGTCACCCCAAACCCTAGCTCATTTTCTTTCTCGTTTCTCTCACCACCGAAAGCACTACGGCAAGAACTCGGTGGCCGGTGGCCTAACGCGTCCGCGAGGAGGCGACCGCCTCCACCGCGCGACCGCGGCCATTCCTTTCCTCCCTCCGTTTCGCCGACCGCAACGCCACCACGGCTGAGCCCGCGGCGCCACCCACCATGAGCGGATCCCGGAAGAGGAGCGAGGTGTGCTGCCGCCGTCGGGCTCTTCGTCGGCCGCGCGCCGCGCGTGGGCCGGCGCCGCGGCGAAAGGCCCTGGTGGTGCCCTTTAACCGCACCTCGACGACCCGCACGACGACGGTGGTCGATGCGATCCACCGTTAGGTTCTTCGATCCGAAATTCGATTCAGTCAAATCCCTTCTTTCTTTTCCGATCGCGTGATCGGTTGGGGTTACTTTTCATTCTTTTTGGCTCTTGCGGCCGAAACCCTAGGTTAGGGTTCTTGTCCCGATCCATTCCGGATCGGTCATTTCGTGATTTGCATTAACCCGTTCTAGATCCACTACTAGACAGGCGCTCGATACCATTGTTAGATAAACGGATCACTAGCATGGCATCTAGGCGGGTAACGAGATATAGAAACACCAAGAACAACCCTAGTAATTCTAGCAACTATTCGATCTACTAGAAAGCGGGAAGAAACGAGAGGGGTTCTGGTGAGTTACCGGCCATCGGAGCTCTTGGCGGGGGCGGCGGAGCTGGATCGGCGGCTAGCCGGTGGCGGCGGTGTTAGTCCCCATCGGTCTTCTACGCCTCGGCACGGCGGCGGTCGGTGAAGTGGAGTCGGTGCGGTGC